>CM062285.1:514052-518248 GCA_031216635.1 Dissostichus eleginoides
GGACAACACACACAGCTGGACAACACACACAGCTGGACAACACACACACACACCTGGACAACACACACACACACACCTGGACAACACACACACACACCTGGACAACAAACACACACACCTGGACAACACACACAGCTGGACAACACACACAGCTGGACAACACACACACCTGGACAACACACACACACACGCACACACACGTCATGTGATTGAATCAGAGGGCTGCAGACACTCTGAAGCATCATCAGAGTTGATGTGTTCATTGAGTTCATTTGAGTCCCAAAGAGCTTTAGGTTTGAGGTTAAAAGCTGTGAGTTAGAGCTTCTCCACTCAGGTGTGATTATAGACGGATCGACACACTGTTGTTTTCCACAGCGGGGGGGAACAGGTGTGATTATAGACGGATCCACACACTGTTGTTTTCCACAGCGGGGGGGAACTGGGAAGAAGCCCTTTCAAAACAGCAGCATGTCATGTTTATGTGGAAGATATTAAAATGTACAACCTCTTTATCAACAGTCTGTTTGAAGGCTTTATGATTGGATGGATTATATTTAGTCCCAAATGAATGCATTTTTTAAAGTCTGTGATACAAACTGGACGTATGAGTTGCATTGTGGGAAATGTAGTCTCCATGGTTTTCAAATTTGAACCATAATAGAGACTTCTGCTGCATTCAACGACTCAGACGTAGAACAAGTTGAACTAGAGAATGCAATTCCTGAAGAAACTGCTAGTGGGAATGCTTGATGCTGAACAGCTGACGCTGAACTGCTGTGCTGAAATGTAATGAGAAGAAAGTGAAGACTTTAGATTGAAATGATACATGAACACTGGGGGCTTGAATGTGTGATGAGAGAAGAAAAGAAAGTAGAAAGGCTTGGAAAAGCAGCAGAATATTTGAACTGCAAACTATTGAACTAACTTGATGGCGAATGATCTGTCGCCATGGCAACTGTATTTGATGACATCCCATAATACGCTTAGATGCGTTGATGGCTGCATCGTTACCAAACCTGTGAAGTTTTGGGCCGTTTGGAGCATTTTCACTGAAGTTATGAGAAAACTGTGTTTCATGGTGAGCATTGTGTTGCCATGGCAACGGCATTTGAAGAAATCTCCAAACTGTCCCGTAGATGTCTTCACGGCTGGACTGTTAGCACACGTGAAGTTTGAGCACTTTTTGAACATTTTCATAGGAGTTATAGCGACATCGTCTTTTATGGCGAGGGATGCGTTTCCATGGAAACGGCATATGATGACACCCCATAATTGACGTAGAGCTGTTGAGGGCAGGACCGTTAACCATTATCTGAAGTCTGCTGCTCTGAGCACGTCAGTTGGAGTTATGACATCATCGTGTTCCAACGAGGTGTCCAGAGATCAAAGGTTTCCATGGTGATGTGCAGTAATCAGTGAGAGGAGAGCATTTCCATTGTTCTGAATGAGAGATAAACCTCTTACATGGGAACGTTTTGTTGAAGAACCGTAACAGATATCGGTGAAATTTCAAAGCGTGAAGCATGTCAAGGACCTTGAGCATCTGAAGTGTGCTTTTTGTGTACTTTCGGGTCAATAATGTGGCCTTTTTGGCAGATTAACTAAAGGTGTGCGGCTGCTGTGGTGGGGAAAGATGAGGCTGAACTTACAATGGGGTTTAATGGAGACATGTTGAAAGTTTTTGTCACTTCATGCCCTCAAGAGGCATTTTGTTTAATTATTTTGCTTAATTTTTTTATTTTCAAGCTACGAGATGTTTTCCTACGTTTCTCATGAACAATGATGTCTCAGGAATGTAGGGTTTGGGAATTATGGCAGGTTTAAAAGAAAATATGAAGGCAAAATTAAATCTGTCCTCCACTCTAGCTGAGACATCACGCACTCTAAAATCTGAAGAAGGCCTCTTTACCAAGGTCTGAACAATGTGTAATATCTCTAAAAGTATGAATCTGATTTAAAAGTTGTGTTACACGAATAATGTCAGAAAGATGTGTAACATTTTAAAGTTGGAATGAGGTTTCTGAGTGAAAGTATGAAGGAGCAGTTAGCAGTTGAAGTTGCATGAAGATTGTTGAAGTCTGAAGAGTTTCTCCATTGACTTCCATGTTAAGAATGTGATGAATTATGGGATGTATCTCTGGGATTATGAAAGTTATGAATGAGAAAAGTAATGGATTCCCGACCGAGCTGAACGTGTTGATGTTTGAACGGAGTCTCTGCGATGTGGGATGTGGGAGCAGAAGAACAAGTAAATTAAAAGCAGCTACAAGTCCTCCGATCAGGATTACATTCTAATAAAGAGGGTCTCTCTGAGGAACGTCTCTCTGAGGAACGTCTCTCTGAGGAACGTCTCCCTGAGGAACATCTCCCTGAGGAACGTCTCTCTGAGGAACGTCTCTCTGAGGAACGTCTCCTGAGGAACGTCTCTGAGGAACGTCTCTCTGAGGAACGTCTCTCTGAGGAACGTCTCCCTGAGGAACATCTCCCTGAGGAACGTCTCTCTGAGGAACGCCAGAGTAACGTCTCTCTGAGGAACGTCTCTCAGAGGAACGTCTCTCTGAGAAACGTCTCTCAGAGGAACGTCTCTCTGAGAAACGTCTCTCTGAGGAACATCTCTCTGAGGAACGTGTCTCAGAGGAACGTCTCTCTGAGGAACGTCTCTCTGAGGAACGTGTCTCAGAGGAACGTCTCTCTGAGGAACGTCTCTCAGAGGAACGTCTCTCTGAGGAACGTGTCTCAGAGAGACGTTCCTCAGAGAGATGTTCTGTGAAGCGCTCTGTTGTTGCGTTGCAGCATGAGTTCAACGTGAGAGAGGGGAGAAACAAAGACAGGAACGTAACATTTACATCATCGTCTCTCTCCAGAGTTTAAAGAGTCCCTCCAGAGTTTAAAGAGTCCCTCCAGAGTTTCAGCCGTTCCTCCCGAGTTTAAAGAGTCCCTCCAGAGTTTAAAGAGTCCCTCCAGAGTTCAAAGAGTCCCTCCAGAGTTTAAAGAGTCCCTCCAGAGTTCAAAGAGTCCCTCCAGAGTTTAAGCCGTTCCTCCCGAGTTTAAAGAGTCCCTCCAGAGTTTCAGCCGTTCCTCCCGAGTTTAAAGAGTCCCCCCAGAGTTTCAGCCATTCCTCCAGAGTTTAAAGAGTGCCTCCAGAGTTTAAAGAGTCCCTCCAGAGTTTAAAGAGTCCCTCCAGAGTTTAAAGAGTCCCTCCAGAGTTTCAGCCGTTCCTCCCGAGTTTAAAGAGTCCCTCCAGAGTTTAAAGAGTCCCTCCAGAGTTTCAGCCATTCCTCCAGAGTTTAAAGAGTGCCTCCAGAGTTTAAAGAGTCCCCCCAGAGTTTCAGCCATTCCTCCAGAGTTTAAAGAGTGCCTCCAGAGTTTAAAGAGTCCTGTCGCCATGGCAACTGTATTTGATGACATCCCATAATACGCTTAGATGCGTTGATGGCTGCATCGTTACCAAACCTGTGAAGTTTTGGGCCGTTTGGAGCATTTTCACTGAAGTTATGAGAAAACTGTGTTTCATGGTGAGCATTGTGTTGCCATGGCAACGGCATTTGAAGAAATCTCCAAACTGTCCCGTAGATGTCTTCACGGCTGGACTGTTAGCACACGTGAAGTTTGAGCACTTTTTGAACATTTTCATAGGAGTTATAGCAATATCGTCTTTTATGGCGAGGGATGCGTTTCCATGGAAAACCTGTCACTCCAGTCTCCATGCTTTAATGTTCAAAAAGCTCTTTATTTCCCTCATACTGCCTGTGCTGTAGGGCTGTCCCGAATACCATTTTTCGGGCTCCGGATATTCGGTAGTAATCAGCAGCGAATATTCGGCCTGCGCGGCGGGGGGGGGGGGGGGGGGGGGGGGGGGGGGGGGTTGCGTAGTAATCAGCAGCGATATTCGGGCGCGGGGGGGGGGGGGGGTTGCGTAGTAATCAGCAGCGAACCGCTTCAAGACGTGTATTTCGGTTTATTCACGAAATTCATTTTGTTATTCTACAGTATTGTTGTTTTATAGTTATTTGTTAATAAATATATATATATATAACCTAACCCCCTCCCCCCTTAAACAGAGCGTTTTGTATTTTTAAATCTGTATATATGTGTTGTCTCCACAGTAACGTGTCCCTTTAAAGACCCAGTGAAGTGTGCGCCGGTGCATGATCTGTTATGCTAATACGTATAGTAATGACCAAAATTGTCCATTG
>CM062285.1:519248-545748 GCA_031216635.1 Dissostichus eleginoides
CACACACACACACACACACACACCCACACACACACACACACACACACACACTGAGATGTCTTTCATCTCACACACACACACACACACACACACACACACTGAGACTTCTTCATCTCACACACACACACACACACACACACACACTGTGAGACGTCTTCATCTCACACACACCACACTGAGACGTCTTCATCTCACACACCACACTGAGACGTCTTCATCTCACACAACCACACACACACACACTGAGACGTCTTCATCTCACACACACACACACTGAGACGTCTTCATCTCACACACACACACACTGAGACGTCTTCATCTCACACACACACACACTGAGACGTCTTCATCTCTCACACACACACACACACACACTGAGACGTCTTCATCTCTCACACACACACACACACACACACACACACACACACACACTGAGACGTCTTCATCTCACACACACTGAGACGTCTTTATCTCACACACACACACACACACTGAGACGTCTTCATCTCACACACACACACACACACTGAGACGTCTTTATCTCACACACACACACACACACACACACACACACACACTGAGACGTCTTTATCTCACACACACACACACTGAGACGTCTTTATCTCACACACACACACACAGAGACATCTTTATCTCACACACACACACACACACACACACACACACACACACACACACTGAGATGTCTTTATCTCACACACACACACACACACACTGAGACGTCTTTATCTCTCTCACACACACACACACACACACACACACACACACACACACACCTTGTAATGACTATATTATTCATTATAAATGGTTATATTGATTTAATATAATTGAAACACTTGATATACTTGCTTATCTGTATGTACCCCTTGTGACCCCTTGTTGCCCCTTGTGACCCCTTGTTGCCCCTTGTGACCCCTTGTTTCCCCTTGTGACCCCTTGTTGCCCCTTGTGACCCCTTGTGACCCCCTTGTTGCCCCTTGTGACCCCTTGTTGCCCCTTGTGACCCCTTGTTGCCCCTTGTGACCCCTTGTTGCCCCTTGTGACCCCTTGTTGCCCCTTGTGACCTCTTGTGACCCCTTGTGACCCCTTGTTGCCCCTTGTGACCTCTTGTGACCCCTTGTTTCCCCTTGTGACCCCTTGTTTCCCCTTGTGACCTCTTGTGACCCCCTTGTGACCCCTTGTTGCCCCTTGTGACCCCTTGTGACCTCTTGTGACCCCCTTGTGACCCCTTGTTGCCCGTTGTGACCCCTTGTTGCCCCTTGTGACCCCCTTGTTGCCCCTTGTGACCCCTTGTTGCCCCTTGTGACCCCCTTGTTGCCCCTTGTGACCCCTTGTTGCCCCTTGTGACCTCTTGTGACCCCTTGTTGCCCCTTGTGACCCCTTGTGACCCCCTTGTTGCCCCTTGTGACCCCTTGTTGCCCCTTGTGACCCCTTGTTGCCCCTTGTGACCCCTTGTTGCCCCTTGTGACCCCTTGTTGCCCCTTGTGACCCCTTGTTGCCCCTTGTTACCTCTTGTGACCCCTTGTTGCCCCTTGTGACCCCTTGTTGCCCCTTGTGACCTCTTGTGACCCCTTGTTTCCCCTTGTGACCCCTTGTTTCCCCTTGTGACCTCTTGTGACCCCCTTGTGACCCCTTGTTGCCCCTTGTGACCCCCTTGTGACCCCTTGTTGCCCCTTGTGACCCCTTGTTTCCCCTTGACCCTTGTTTCCCTTGTGACCTCTTGTGACCCCCTTGTGACCCCTTGTTGCCCCTTGTGACCCCTTGTGACCCCTTGTTGCCCCTTGTGACCCCTTGTTGCCCCTTGTGACCCCCTTGTTGCCCCTTGTGACCCCTTGTTGCCCCTTGTGACCCCCTTGTTGCCCCTTGTGACCCCTTGTTGCCCCTTGTGACCTCTTGTGACCCCTTGTTGCCCCTTGTGACCCCTTGTTGCCCCTTGTGACCCCCTTGTGACCCCTTGTTGCCCCTTGTGACCCCTTGTTGCCCCTTGTGACCCCTTGTTGCCCCTTGTGACCCCTTGTGACCCCCTTGTGATATCCAACTCTCTATGAATGCTAAACTTATTCCTAAATGATGTCATCCCTTATTATAATGATCAAACCTTTGTGTATTCATTTGAACCCTTATGAATGCATAGCAATGAGACAGGAGAAGTGACTTTGTGAATGCTTTAGGTTGTTAGGATTATGATGAATATTAACGAGTGTTTGTAATTAGAGCTATTAACATTTCTTACCTAGAAATGTCGGCTCGGTTTCAACAATCAAGAACACAGAGACGTAGATATTTTAAAATGCCATATTTAGCATTTATTTTTCATATTAAGAACACGCTACAGACACAGCTGGCAGGCTTCTACGGTACCTGGTTAGGGGAATGCTACAGACGTTGCTGCTATCCTGTAGTAATGCAACATAAAACACATTATATACACATCACAAACACACTTCCTGTGGGGGTTAGTCTACTTCCTGTCCCTGATCTCTCCACTTAATCCCCTCACCAGATTCCCTTCTTGTTCTCAGCCGGATCATCCAGATTATACCCGACTCCTCTAATACCGCTAATTCACGGAAGACCTTCAGATGATCAGAGTTGAACTCAGCCTGTTAGTGTGGAAGCACAATGCTATCACACCTTTCATTTGACACTTTAAGCACTTTGTTCTGACGTAGTGTCGGGGAATGAGTCGGGGAATGAGTCGGGGAATGAGTGAGCGCTTCAGCAGGATATAAAGTGGGATTAAATGATCTAAATAAAGTAGTGTATTTTACATTTTGCAGCAGAACAGGAGAAGGTAACGGGACAGTTTGCATGATAGAAATGTGGTTAAATGAGGTCCTTCTCTCAGGGTTTCACCGTATGTAGTGCTCACTTATTATATTGAGTATATTTAGAAGATTTCACCTGTTCCCTTGCTGTCTGCGCTCTTTAAAGACACCAGAAATCACTATTTTCACCTTGCAGAACACACAGGAGTCGCTGGTCTGTCGCTGCCTTGATATGTGACTTAGTCTGTGTTATTGTGTGACTTTGGGTGTATTAAAATGTACATTTGTACTCACCAGTCTCACAATAACAGTTCATGACTCACAAATCAAGCGGCAGCTCCTGTGTTTTTTTCACGAGGTAACATTTGTGTTTTGTCATCTGTCTGACGGCAAGGTGAAGCAGAACAGAGACTCTAAAGACAGCAAGGTGAAGCAGAACAGATACTCTAAAGACAGCAAGGTGAAGCAGAACAGAGACTCTAAAGACAGCAAGGTGAAGCAGAACAGAGACTCTACAGACAGCAAGGTGAAGCAGAACAGAGACTCTAAAGACAGCAAGGTGAAGCAGAACAGAGACTCTACAGACAGCAAGGTGAAGCAGAACAGACTCTAAAGACAGCAAGGTGAAGCAGAACAGAGACTCTAAAGACAGCAAGGTGAAGCAGAACAGACTCTAAAGACAGCAAGGTGAAGCAGAACAGAGACTCTACAGACAGGTGAAGCAGAACAGAGACTCTAAAGACAGCAAGTGAAGCAGAACAGAGACTCTAAAGACAGCAAGGTGAAGCAGAACAGAGACTCTACAGACAGCAAGGTGAAGCAGAACAGACTCTAAAGACAGCAAGGTGAAGCAGAACAGAGACTCTACAGACAGCAAGGTGAAGCAGAACAGAGACTCTACAGACAGCAAGGTGAAGCAGAACAGATACTCTACAGACAGCAAGGTGAAGCAGAACAGATACTCTAAAGACAGCAAGGTGAGCAGAACAGACTCTAAAGACAGCAAGGTGAAGCAGAACAGATACTCTAAAGACAGCAAGGTGAAGCAGAACAGAGACTCTACAGACAGCAAGGTGAAGCAGAACAGAGACTCTAAAGACAGCAAGGTGAAGCAGAACAGAGACTCTACAGACAGCAAGGTGAAGCAGAACAGAGACTCTACAGACAGCAAGGTGAAGCAGAACAGAGACTCTAAAGACAGCAAGGTGAAGCAGAACAGACTCTAAAGACAGCAAGGTGAAGCAGAACAGAGACTCTACAGACAGCAAGGTGAGCAGAACAGATACTCTAAAGACAGCAAGGTGAAGCAGAACAGACTCTAAAGACAGCAAGGTGAAGCAGAACAGATACTCTACAGACAGCAAGGTGAAGCAGAACAGATACTCTACAGACAGCAAGGTGAAGCAGAACAGATACTCTAAAGACAGCAAGGTGAGCAGAACAGACTCTAAAGACAGCAAGGTGAAGCAGAACAGATACTCTACAGACAGCAAGGTGAAGCAGAACAGAGACTCTAAAGACAGCAAGGTGAAGCAGAACAGAGACTCTAAAGACAGCAAGGTGAAGCAGAACAGAGACTCTACAGACAGCAAGGTGAAGCAGAACAGATACTCTACAGACAGCAAGGTGAAGCAGAACAGATACTCTAAAGACAGCAAGGTGAAGCAGAACAGATACTCTACAGACAGCAAGGTGAAGCAGAACAGAGACTCTAAAGACAGCAAGGTGAAGCAGAACAGATACTCTACAGACAGCAAGGTGAAGCAGAACAGAGACTCTAAAGACAGCGTAAAACATGTCGAACATATCTAGAAGTATGTGTGTTTAAAGGTACTTCTGCATATGCAATATATGTGGCATGTTTTCAGAGCTTCACCTGGCTGTCAGACGCACCTTTGTGACGTTAGTCAGTTTGTGTTACTGTGACTTTCTGTGCCTTTCAGTGTAGTTTGCTAAAGTCTCAGTAACTAACTGACCAACAAGCAGCTGCTCCTGTTTCTTAGTGTTTGTGAAAGAAAGCTGAAACTAAGTCCGACAGCGAGGTGAAGAGGTACAAATATTATAAACATTGCTTTATTTAGGTGTTTTAAATACATCCAGATTATTGCCTAGTGTCCTGTCTGTTCAAAACCGCAATTAGAAACATGCAAACTGTCCCCACACACACACACACACACACACACACACACACACACACACACACACACACCACACACACACACACACACACACACACACACACACACACACACACACACACACACACACACACACACACACACACACACACACACACACACACACACACACACACACAAAGTGCAGTTTGTCAGATCAGGAGTCCTGCTACACATGGTTCTGACGGTAATCTAATGATTCGATCCTAACGAGCGGCAGTGCTTCTAACGAGGAGTAATGGAAGTCAACGGTAGCCCAATCCTGGTTTTAAATGAGAAAAAGAAAACAATAAAATTCTTCAATAATTCCTCTTTTTAGAAATAAATAAATTAGTAGACATTAAATAAATAAAACCTTCACAGGACCGAATGCTCGAGGGTTTTTAGGCTGTTTGTCAGCGCGGTGATTTATATTAATATCTAAAGGAGATCATAAATACACATTCAAAAAGGTACCTTTCCACTTCTGAGGTTTCTCACAAATACATTCAACCCATTTCTGGACGGACGTGTGGAGAAGAGGCGTTTCCTCCAGTTATTAACCAATCGCTGCCCTCCTCTCAGCAGGGAGTCACTGCTCAGTACTTCCTCCAGGTCAGCATGTCACGCTGCCGCCACAAAGCACACAACGCGTCTCTAATTCATTTCACTGTTTCCAGCCTCTCAAAGATGGAGATTTACACATATAAAGACTTCACATTGGACTTGGGGATCATTTTTTTGACTTCAATTCTCCGATTTCTCTAAATGTTGATATTAGATTCATCGTTAGAGGATTTCTCCTGCAAGAAGGTCCAAATATGCAGTTTCCAGTCTTTTGATTCTGGAGATTTGCTGCTTTTCTAAGTTTGTGCATCATATTAAAGTGAATATGTTGCACATTTTAAGACTTCACGTTGGACTTTGAGGGGATTGATATACTATTTTCGGATCACTTATACACTAAACCATTAATTACCAGGTAATGCATAATGAAAATACAAAATGTCTGCACCGTGACGCATTTTAAATCAATGCTTAACATTATATTCTGCACTCTTATGCGTCCAACTGCATTTAAATATCTGATTTCTAGAGCTGTGACGTTAAATACATGGATAATGTCCAAGAATATTGATATTAATTCATTTCTTCAGTCATATAAATGCATAAATGTCAAAATATGCAGTTTCCAGTCTTTTAAATCTGGAGATCTGCAGCTTTTCTAAGTTTCATATCGTTGCACATTGAAAGACTTCCCCTCGACTGGGATGAAGATTTGAAGTCCTTCCTTGCTTGTGTTTTTTGTGACAGCAGCGATGGGGCGGGTCATGAAATGAATCTGGAGGAGAAGCCCGACGAGTAGCGTTACATGATAGATTTATAAACAATATATTAACAATATAAACTCAGCTAGAAATAAACTCTATCTACAGCTTCAGCATCACTGACTAGAGCAGGGGACACATCAAGTCTCTTTTCACTTCTGTACATTTCCACCTGGAGGGAGGAGTGTTCCAATAAACCAGCAGCAGGTCCTGCTTTTCTCCCAGTATTGATATGAATTCATTGCTTGAGTAATTTGAATGCATAAATGTCAAAATATGCTGTTTCCAGTCTTTAAACTCTGGAGATTTGCTGCTTTTCTCTGATTTATATCATATTAAAGTGAATATTTTGCACATTTAAAGACTGGGAGGAAGATTTTAAACATGGTTGTTATAAAAAATCTACTTTTTTGCTTGTGTTTTTTTTTGTCTCTTAACTTCTGTACAGATCCACCCGGAGTGAGGAGTGTTGGAAACAAACCAGTAGCAGGAGATCAATGGTTCTCACTGGTTGTCTCCGGTTGTAACTGGTTGTTACTGGTTGTCTCCGGTTGTTACTGGTTGCTTCTGGTTCTCACTGGTTGTCACTGGTTGTCTCCGGTTGTTACTGGTTGCTTCTGGTTCTCTCTGGTTTTAACTGGTTGTCACTGGTTGTCACTGGTTGTCTCTGGTTGTCACTGGTTGTCACTGGTTGTCACCGGTTGTCTCCGGTTGTCACCGGTTGTCTCCGGTGGTCTCTGGTTGTCACTGGTTGTCTCTGGTGGTCTCTGGTTGTCTCTGGTTGTCACTGGTTGTCACTGGTTGTCACTGGTTGTCACTGGTTGTCACTGGTTGTCACCGGTTGTCACTGGTTGTCTCTGGTGGTCTCTGGTTGTCTCTGGTTGTCACTGGTTGTCACTGGTTGTCACTGGTTGTCTCCGGTTGTTACTGGTTGCTTCTGGTTGTCACTGGTTGTCTCCGGTTGTTTCTGGTTGTAACTGGTTGTCTCCCGTTGTTACTGGTTGCTTCTGGTTGTCACTGGTTGTCTCCGGTTGTCACTGGTTGTCTCTGGTTGTCACTGGTTGTCTCCGGTTGTCTCCGGTTGTCTCTGGTTTCTTTCTGGTTTGTCTCTGGTTGTCTCTGGTTGTCTCTGGTTGTCTCTGGTTGTCTCTGGTTGTCTCTGGTTTGTCTCTGTTTTTTTCTGGTTGTCTCTGGTTTGTCTCTGGTTGTCTCTGGTTTGTCTCTGGTTGTCTCTGGTTGTCTCTGGTTGTCTCTGGTTGTCTCTGGTTGTCTCTGGTTTGTCTCTGGTTTGTCTCTGGTTGTCTCTGGTTGTCTCTGGTTGTCTCTGGTTGTCTCTGGTTGTCTCTGGTTGTCTCTGGTTGTCTCCGGTTGTCTCCGGTTGTCTCTGGTTTCTTTCTGGTTTGTCTCTGTTTTTTTCTGGTTGTCTCTGGTTGTCTCTGGTTGTCTCCGGTTGTCTCTGGTTTCTTTCTGGTTTGTCTCTGGTTTTCTCCCAGTGTTTGGACTGGTTTACAGCACCAGAGTTCTGGAGGTTTACAGCACCAGAGTTCTGGAGGTGGAGGTCAGATACTGCCTCGCCGCCTCCGTCATCATCAGCTGATCCTCTGTCTTCCCATAAACCACTGCTTCCCACTCGCTCACCTGCAGAGGGAACATTAGCAAAGTATCAGGGCAACTGCAGGGTAAATAAAGACTTTATACCATCATTAATTAGGGAACAATTGGGATTATAACAGCGTTACCAAAGGCAAGGCAAGTGTATTTGTATAAGATAAGACTTCATTCATCCAGAAGGAAATTGTTGTGCCAGAGTTACAAAAATACAATAAACACAGCAGCATGATAATAAAACTGTACACTAACAGAGCAATTCAATATCTACAGGAAACACAGACGGTCACATCATGAATGTAAATATTAACAGTATTTAGTAGAGCATAAAAGATATTTAATTCATGTCTCCAAAATGTTTTTTCTGTGACTCTTCTTACCTGCACGGAGGTGTGTTTCTGAGCTTTGTGAGAGGAGAGGAGCTTCTTCTTTCGGGGGCTGCAGCGGCGAGGAGCTAACGAGGACTCAGTTAACGAGCTTAACGAGCTTAACGAGCGACCGCACTCCTGATCCTGGATCAGAGAGGAGCCCATCAGCAGACCTTCATCGGAATCCTGCAAGATGGAGAAAAGATGACTTACTCACATGCATTTCCTCTCTGAGTGTCAGCAGTCGTTAGTTTGTAGAAGTTGCAGTGATTTTAAATCCCGACTCACCTGATTGTTGTTGATCTGGAACAGCTGGACGTTCAGACAGTCTTTCCCCCACGGGTCCAGAACCAGAGACTTACGCACCTTTCGGGCTGGACCTTCAATCTGAAAGCAAAGACCCAACAGTAAACTCTCTGTGTGTATGTGTGAGTGTGTGTATGTGTGAGTGTCATCGTTAGAGTGATTTTTCTGCAACAATGTCAGAAAATGCAGTTTTCAGTCTTTTAAATCTGGAGATTTGCTGCTTTTATCTGTTTTGCATCACATTCAAAGTGAATATCCTGCATTTTATTCACCAAATCATGAATCCATAAAGCACATACTCTATAGTTGGGTCTGTGAGTATCTGTGTATTTGTGGGTATGTGTGTGTGTGTGTGTGTATGTGTGTGTGTGTGTTTCAGATTTTATGTAAAGCGTCTTTGAGCATTAGGAAAAGCGCAATAAAAATCCAATGTATTATTATTATTGTTATTATCTGTGAGTATCTGTGAGTATATGTGAGTATCTGTGAGTACATGAGAGTATCTGTGAGTATCTGTGTGTCTGTGAGTATCTGTGTGTCTCTGTGAGTATCTATGAGTATCTGTGAGTATCTGTGAGTATCTGTGTGTCTCTGTGAGTATCTGTGAGTATCTATGAGTATCTGTGAGTATCTGTGAGTATATGTGAGTATCTGTGAGTATCTGTGAGTATCTGTGTGTCTCTGTGAGTATCTGTGAGTATATGTGAGTATCTGTGTGTCTCTGTGTGTCTCTGTGGGTATCTGTGAGTATCTGTGAGTATCTGTGTGTCTCTGTGAGTATCTGTGAGTATCTATGAGTATCTGTTTTAGTGTGTTTTAGTGTGTTTCTGTGTGTATCTGTGAGTATATGCGAGTATCTGTGAGTATCTGTGTGTCTCTGTGAGTATCTGTGTGTCTCTGTGAGTATCTGTGAGTATCTATGAGTATCTGTGAGTATCTGTGAGTATCTGTGAGTATCTGTGAGTATCTGTGAGGATCTGTGAGTATCTGTGAGGAGCTGTGAGTATCTGTGAGTATCTGTGAGGAGCTGTGAGTATCTGTGAGTATCTGTGAGTATCTGTGAGTATCTGTGAGTATCTGTGTGTATCTGTGAGTATCTGTGTGTATCTGTGAGTATCTGTGAGTATCTGTGAGTATCTGTGTGTATCTGTGAGTATCTGTGTGTCTCTGTGAGTATCTGTGAGTATCTGTGAGGATCTGTGAGTATCTGTGTGTCTCTGTGAGTATCTGTGTGTCTCTGTGAGTATCTGTGTGTCTCTGTGAGTATCTGTGAGGATCTGTGAGTATCTGTGTCTCTCTGTGAGTATCTGTGAGGATCTGTGAGTATCTGTGTGTCTCTGTGAGTATCTGTGTGTCTCTGTGAGTATCTGTGAGTCTCTGTTTTAGTGTGTTTTAGTGTGTTTCTGTGTGTATCTGTGATATCTGTGAGTATATATGAGTATCTGTGAGTATCTGTGAGTATCTATGAGTATCTGTGAGTATCTATGTGTATCTGTGAGTATCTATGAGTATCTGTGAGTATATGTGAGTATCTATGTGTATCTGTGAGTATCTGTGAGTATCTATGTGTATCTGTGAGTATCTATGAGTATCTGTGAGTATATGTGAGTATCTATGTGTATCTATGAGTATATGTGAGTATCTGTGAGTACATGTGAGTATCTGTGAGTATCTGTGAGTATCTGTGAGTATCTGTGAGTATCTATGTGTATCTATGAGTATCTATGAGTATCTGTGTGTATCTGTGAGTATCTGTGAGTATCTATGAGTATCTGTGAGTATCTGTGAGTATCTGTGAGTATCTGTGTGTCTCTGTGAGTATGTGTGAGTATCTATGAGTATGTGTGAGTATCTGTGAGTATCTGTGAGTATCTGTGAGTATCTATGTGTATCTGTGTGTATCTGTGAGTATGTGTGAGTATCTATGAGTATCTGCGAGTATCTGTGAGTATCTATGAGTATCTGCGAGTATCTGTGAGTATCTGTGAGTATATGTGAGTATCTGCGAGTATCTATGAGTATCTGCGAGTATCTGTGAGTATCTGTGAGTATATGTGAGTATATGTGAGTATCTGTGTGTCTCTGTGAGTATGTGTGAGTATCTATGAGTATGTGTGAGTATGTGTGAGTATGTGTGAGTATGTGTGAGTATCTGTGAGTATCTGTGAGTATCTGTGAGTATCTGTGTGTATCTGTGAGTATCTGTGAGTATATGTGAGTATCTGTGAGTATCTGTGAGTATCTATGTGTATCTGTGTGTATCTGTGAGTATCTGTGAGTATGTGTGAGTATCTATGAGTATCTGTGAGTATGTGTGTGTATCTGTGAGTATCTGTGAGTATGTGTGTGTATCTGTGAGTATCTGTGAGTATGTGTGTGTATCTGTGCGTATCTGTGAGTATGTGTGTGTATCTGTGAGTATCTGTGTATATGTGAGTATGTGTGAGTATGTGTGAGTATCTGTGAGTATGTGTGTGTATCTGTGAGTATCTGTGTATATGTGAGTATCTGTGAGTATCTGTGAGTATCTGTGAGTATATGTGAGTATATGTGAGTATATGTGAGTATGTGTGAGTATCTGTGAGTATGTGTGTGTCTCTGTGTGTATGTGAGTATCTGTGAGTATGTGTGAGTATCTGTGAGTATCTGTGAGTATATGTGAGTATATGTGAGTATCTATGTGTATCTGTGAGTATCTGTGAGTATCTGTGAGTATATGTGAGTATATGTGAGTATGTGTGAGTATCTATGAGTATCTGTGAGTATCTATGTGTATCTGTGAGTATATGTGAGTATATGTGAGTATATGTGAGTATCTGTGAGTATCTGTGAGTATATGTGAGTATCTGTGAGTATCTGTAAGTATATGTGTGTCTCTGTGTGTATGTGTGTCTCTGTGAGTATGTGTGTGTCTCTGTGAGTATATGTGTGTCTCTGTGAGTATATGTGTGTCTCTGTGAGTATATGTGTGTCTCTGTGAGTATATGTGTGTCTCTGTGTGTATGTGTGTCTCTGTGAGTATGTGTGTGTCTCTGTGAGTATATGTGTGTCTCTTTGTGTATGTGTGTCTCTTTGTGTATGTGTGTCTCTGTGAGTATATGTGTGTCTCTTTGTGTATGTGTGTCTCTTTGTGTATGTGTGTCTCTGTTTGGTGTGTGTCTCTTTGTGTATGTGTGTCTCTGTGTGTATGTGTGTCTCTGTGAGTATGTGTGTGTCTCTGTGAGTATGTGTGTGTCTCTGTGAGTATGCGTGTGTCTCTGTTTGGTGTGTTTTAAATGACGTACGTTGTGTTTCCACGCTCTGTAGTCCGGCTGCGTGTCGGCTCTGTTAAAGATGTCCGATCCCGTTTCCTGCTTCAGGACTTCTCGAATGTCTTCTTCGAGAAAGGCCAGCGGCTGTGGCTGGAAAACACACAAACACACGTCAATAAGACATCATGTACATCATACAGACAGGTAATGATACGTAGAAGTGTTCATATTTACCTCCATCTTCAGCGGCCCGTGCATTTTCTCCTGAGCAGCCAGAGCATTTTTGAAAGGCGTCGGGGTCCGAGGGGTTTGGATCATCACCGTTTTACGGAATTTGGGGGTCCGAGAGCTAAAAGAAATAAACAGAACATGTAATTCTCAGATTTATCCAAATTGTTGGATAACAGATTCATCGGTAGAGGGATTTTTCCTGCAACAATGCTGTTTTCAGTCTTTAACATCTGGAGATTTGCTGCTTTTATGTTTTGCATCACATTAAAAGTGAATATCCTGCATTTTATTCACCAAATCAATTGGTTATGCATCTTTTCTCAGTTTTATACCATATTAAAGTGAATATATTTTCACATTTAAAGACTTTAAACGTTCAAAATCCCACAGTAAAGCATGCTATACATTATATTTCAGATGGGTTTACCCCTCGTTCTCCTTGTGGTGTTTGGGCGTGGTCTCTTTGTGCAGCGGCGTGTTCTGCAGACAGCGCTGGCTGCACACAGGAGTGGAGGTGAGGGCGGGGTTTTCCAGGTGAAGATTCTCCGCTCCTGATAGGTTGCAGAACTGAGGAAACACATGCAAATGATGCACATTATCCACATGAGTAATGCTGCGTTAATGCAGAAACATGAAGAGATGCAAACAAAAGAATATGCAAAACGCTCCAAGACGACACTCAGATCGTCGAATCAAAATGGAGAAAAAAGGAGTTTTCATTCATAATAAAAGTTGTAAATGACGGTGAGTTTATATCATTTCAAAGCCTTATGGTCAAAATGTATTCATGCCTCATTTGGATGACGTTATTTTGAGTGTTAATGCAGCAGCTACAATGTTAGTATAGCCCTGATGAAAACAAGCAATTTAAATGTTATTTGCACGTTTTTTGGTCCATTTTGACGCAAGTTTGCAGATAAATTAAATAAAGACAGAAGAAAAATCACCAATTATTAACACAAAGGTGAACAAAGTATTTCTTATTGCAAAGATTTAGTTATTAGCTTTGATAAGTGATTTTAATGCAAACATGTCAGAAAATGCATCTGAAATCTAAAGTTTTGATGCTTTTCTTTATTTGATATGATATTAAAATGAATATATTTCAGATTTGGACTGAACATATTGATAATGCGTCCTCTAAGTTGACTCACCCGTGACGGGGTGAAGGGCAGAGTCTTTGTGGGCGTCTTCCTGGGAGAGTTAGAGATATTCTCCAGGAAGGAGTTAGGATTCAGCTCTCCCTTCTCTCTCCTCCTCCTCCTCCCAGTGAGGGGGGGTTTGGAGCAGCTGATGGGGGTCAGACCGAAGGAGGAGGAGGAGCAGCTTTTCTCCCGTAAGGAGGAGGGGAAACTCAGAGAGGAGAATCCGGCCTGATGGTGCCGAGGAGGCGTCTCCGTTTCAGACAGATCGAAACTCCCCACATCGCTCCAGGAGACGGGATCCTGCAGAGCGAAGCACATCTGGAGAGGAGACAGGAAACATCAGGGGTTATCGTACATCCAACCAATCAGAGACCAGGAAACATCAGGGGTTATCGTACATCCAACCAATCAGAGACCAGGAAACATCAGGGGTTATAGTACATCCAACCAATCAGAGACCAGGAAACATCAAGGGTTATCGTACATCCAACCAATCAGAGACCAGGAAACATCAGGGGTTATCGTACATCCAACCAATCAGAGACCAGGAAACATCAGGGGTTATCGTACATCCAACCAATCAGAGACCAGGAAACATCAGGGGTTATCGTACATCCAACCAATCAGAGACCAGGAAACATCAGGGGTTATCGTACATCCAACCAATCAGAGACCAGACTACATTCAGTTGATTGAAATCCTAACTGAAAACAGCTGGTTAGTGAGGAATCAGAAACACTGACACAACCCTCTGTGTCGTTCTGTTCTGCTTATTTATTAAGATTTCCCGTACTGTATGTTGCATGTTTTTATTTGATTGTATTTACTAAAATGAAATGTGTCTTTAGGTTGACTTACTAAATCTGTCCAGGGACTACAGAGGACAAACAGTTGATTAATGTGTCTTTAGCTTGACTTACTAAATCTGTCCAGGGACTACAGAGGACAAACAGTTGATTAATGTGTCTTTAGCTTGACTTACTAAATCTGTCCAGGGACTACAGAGGACAAACAGTTGATTAATGTGTCTTTAGCTTGACTTACTAAATCTGTCCAGGGACTACAGAGGACAAACTGTTGATTAATGTGTCCCTATAAAATAATAAATTATAGAATAAATAAAGCATTAATACTCCTTCTGGAGAGGAGACTCCAAACATCTGGGCTTATAGTACACATTCAACATTAAATACACACCCATCACCATCATTAATACCGTATCGACCCGATTATAAGACCACCCCTCTTTTTCAAGACTCAGTTTTGGAAAAATACCTTTTTGAAGCGGCCCGTGAAGTCTTTCCTCTGACGGCTTACATTTTGAAGGCGGTCTTTTTGGGCTCTCCATCTCCTAACGTTACTCTCAGTAACACCACATTTCTTTGCTGCTCGACAGTTGATGACTTCGTTGATCACCATTATCTTCAAATTGGCTCGGTAACTTCGCCTCTCTTGTTTAATAACTTGTGGTCCACTTTGTTGGAGTTGTTCTCTGTGTCTCTCCATCTCTCTCTCTCCTGTTGCTGTGCTGTTACCTTAAGACGGCGAGCTGATGTTGTGACTGTTGTAATTACATCGACAAGTCTAGACCCCGAATATAAGACGACCTCTTTTTCAGATTTCTTTCTAGGAAAAACCCTTCTGATTCGGGTCAATACGGTACTTATTGATGTATGGACAGGACTCAGAGATGCATGTTTGATTACAGAAGAAAGCTGTAAACATGACGTAGAATAAACTCCTCCTCCTCATTTCTCACCGAGTCGATGAGCTCCATGGTCTCTGCGAACTCAGGGATGTTCTGCAGGCTGGAGAGCACCGTGGAGGTCTCAGAGAGGAACCTGCTGGGGGAGACAGGAGGGTGTGGAGGGGCTCCAGAGGAGAGATTGGGGGCTCCAGAGGACACATCGGACCCCCTCCAGGACCTCGTCTCCACCCCCTGATCCTCCAGAGTATCATCAGATAAACCATCGGACCACGAGGAGTAATGATCCAGAGTCTGAGGGAGGAAACACTGGAGTTAGAGGAGAGGAGGAGAGGAGGAGAGGAGGTTAGATGGAGAGAGACTGGTGGATGTGAAGGGAAATGACTGGAAACACATCAGACCAATCTCTACCATTTAATGAGGAATCACTATCTTTGTTTACATGCACAATTATATAGAAAACTAGATTAGTCTTAATTGAATGCGATTAATTTGAACAGCATATTCTGTTTGGATATTCAGAGTAAAGCCTTATTCTGACCGGAGCATTGGCTGATTAAGACATGTGCAAAATGCAGATATTATTCAGATGTAAGGGTCCTCTTTGGATATAAATATATACTTATATGAGTCAAAGTTTAGGACACGTGGCCTCTCGTCTGTTCAGTTCTCTGAGGAAGCTGCAAGGAGCCTAGTTTCTGACCGTATTCAACAGGTTTCTGGATAACTGTATATGTTGAGCAGTCTTTGGATATAAATATATACTTATATGAGTCAAAGCCTCTCTGTTTACAGGTGATGAGGCTGGAGTAGAGATGCATGCTCAAAAGAAAAGAAGGATACATGCACCTAGTTTTAAACTTGATTAAATACTAAGATATCAACAGGTTTTTGGATATTGGATATGTTCAATAAGGATGGATATAAATATATAAAATATGAGTCCTAGTTTGTCTGTTTACAGTTTTCTGAGGAAAGCTGCAAGCCCAGAAGGAAAGAAGGAGATATGCAACTAGTTTGAAACTCTGTTAACAGGGTTTGATATTTGATAAGTGATATTTGATAAGTGATATTTGATAAAGTGATATTTGATAAAGTGATATTTGATAAGTGATATTTGATAAAGTGATATTTGATAAGTGATATTTGATAAGTGATATTTGATAAGTGATATTTGATAAAGTGATATTTGATAAGTGATATTTGATAAAGTGATATTTGATAAAGTGATATTTGCCATAAGCAAGCCACTGATGGGAAACTTTAAAATAAGCAAAAGTGCTCCAGCTGTTCCACTTCTCCACAGTAGAGGTGGTAAACAACAGGTTTCTGTAGCGTAAGACAGAGCTTGCATGGCTGCATGTTGACAGGAATATAAGAGACATGTCTGCAGCTTAGAAGGAATCAAGGCTCAGCATGTTGGGTGCATGTAAAGAAAGAGAGTGAAGAAGAGGAGTGAGGCGTGGAGTGAGACAGAGTGAGAGGAGCTGCAGACGGCCTTCTGAGCGTGAGGAAGAGGACGAGAAGGAGGAAGATCGATGGTAATGTGGGGGGGAAGGTGGTTACTATAGCAACACTACAGCATCACGCAGCTACATGTGTGTGTCTCTTCTTCACATGTTACTCTGCAAAAAGTCCTTTCAGAGTCTTAAAATCATCTTTTATTTAAAGCAGGGAGACGTGGAGGTTTCTATCGACAGCTGGTTTGACCCTTGAGCCTCACTCTGGGACATAAAGGTCTTTCTACATTGTTTTTAGATTATTTTGGCAGTGTCAATGCATACTGTATAAAGTCAAAGTCAATAAAGAAGTGTGTATCCCAATGACAGATAGTCGGAGCCTTAAGGAAATGGAAATGACTTTTGAATCCCATTAAAAAACACAAAACTCATTTATATTGTTGCTTATGATTGACATTTCCCACCCTGGATACAAATAAAACTCCCCCTGGCATTCGTGTACAAAATACATTAATTCCAGTAGTTTTTAGTGGATTCATGTAATTAAATCCAATTAAAAAAGTTAAAATAAACAAATAAAGAAGAATATTTGGTAGTTATGATCAGGGCTCGAGGGTTATAAAAGATTACATCTTAATAAATAATATTTGTTGTGGATTCACATGACTCTTTTGGAGGCTCAAGGGTCAAACTAGATGTGAAGAACATTCAGAATATTCTCCTTTTATCTCACTTTGATTAGATTTGAAGACTCATGTGTATTTAGATGATATATTTAAATATATAAAGGAGGGTTTGCAGGGCAGGCTGTGCTACAGACAGCTGGCTAACACACACACACTTCAGTGTGTTCTTACACGAGGGTCTCTGCTCTGCCGCTGGACTTCACTTTCTGCCGACATTAGCAGAAGCTCCAGCTCCTTTATTCTCTTTTCTCTGTCGGGGTCGTCCAGGCAGTTCGGCTGAAAACAAGAAATCGTCGGGGAGGAAAGATCCAGAGGACAGGAAGGTCAGAAAAACACAAAACATTTCAGATCTGAACGTCAGGCGGAGATTACGGGATGCTCAAGAGTTGATTTGAAGTCTGGGGTTAGCACACAATTACACAGAAAGTCCAGAAAATCCAGAGAGGAGGGGATGAAGAGGGGACATCTCCCAACACCATGCAGAGAAACACTGAGACTCACCGAGGAGAAGCCGTCGAGGAGAGGGTCCATCAGGGGGCGACTCTGAGGAGCGTCGTAGGGGAACGCTCCCATCTGAAACACAGCAGGGTTCAAATATATATATGACTACAGATACAGCGGAGCAATATAGATTAGGTATCACTGATCACAAATCGGTTTATTGCGTTTCGACAATGCATAAGCAATGTTGGTCATTTAATAATAATAAGACATTTAATTTTCATAGCGCTTCTCCTGGTGCTCAAAGACGCTTAAATGCTAAATGCTTATTTAGAAGTGGAAAGCTAAATATATGCATACGAATGAGACAATGGTCTGGACTGACTGTACGGACAAAGAGAAAAAGGGGTTTCAAAAAGAGCTTTCTCTGTTATGAAGGTTGCTTTGGCTACAGCTTCAAGGGTTATATTGAGGCATTGGAGGATAGACGAGGAATGGGTTACTGAGGAATGGGTTAATGAGGAACGGGTTACTGAGGAACGGGTTACTGAGGAACGGGTTACTGAGGAACGGGTTCATGAGGAATGGGTTACTGAGGAACGGGTTAATGAGGAACGGGTTAATGAGGAACGGGTTAATGAGGAAAGGGTTAATAAGGAACGGGTTACTGAGGAATGGGTTAATGAGGAACGGGTTACTGAGGAACGGGTTAATGAGGAACGGGCTAATGAGGAACGGGTTACTGACGAATGGGTTACTGAGGAATGGGTTGATGAGGAACGGGTTACTGAGGAACGGGTTAATGAGGAACGGGCTAATGAGGAACGGGTTAATGAGGAATGGGTTACTGAGGAATGGGTTACTGAGGAAAGGGTTAATGAGGAACGGGCTAATGAGGAACGGGTTAATGAGGAACGGGTTAATGAGGAACGGGTTGATGAGGAACGGGTTGATGAGGAAAAGGTTGATGAGGAACGGGCTGATGAGGTACGGGTTAATGAGGAACGGGTTAATGAGGAACGGGTTAATGAGGAACGGGTTGATGAGGAACGGGCTGATGAGGTACGGGTTGATGAGGAACGGGCTGATGAGGAACGGGTTAATGAGGAACGGGTTGATGAGGAACGGGTTGATGAGGAACGGGTTGATGAGGAACGGGTTGATGAGGAACGGGTTGATGAGGAACGGATTGATGAGGAACGGGTTGATGAGGAACGGGTTGATGAGGAACGGGTTGATGAGGAACGTGTTGTTGAGGAACGTGTTGTTGAGGAACGGGTTGATGAGGAACGGGTTACTGAGGAACGGGTTGATGAGGAACGTGTTGATGAGGAACGTGTTGATGAGGAACGGGTTGATGAGGAACGGGTTGATGAGGAACGGGTTGATGAGGAACGGGTTGATGAGGAACGGGTTGTTGAGGAACGGGCTGATGAGGAACGGGCTGATGAGGAACGGGCTGATGAGGAACGGGTTGATGAGGAACGTGTTGTTGAGGAACGGGCTGATGAGGAACGTGTTGTTGAGGAACGGGCTGATGAGGAACGGGTTAATGAGGAACGGGTTAATGAGGAACGGGTTGTTGAGGAACGGGCTGATGAGGAATGGGTTGATGAGGAACGGGTTGATGAGGAATGGTTGTTGAGGAATGGGTTGTTGAGGAATGGGTTGATGAGGAAAGGGTTGATGAGGAACGGGTTGATGAGGAACGGGTTGATGAGGAACGGGTTGATGAGGAACGGGTTGATGAGGAATGGTTGTTGAGGAATGGGTTGTTGAGGAATGGGTTGATGAGGAATGGGTTGATGAGGAATGGGTTGTTGAGGAATGGGTTGTTGAGGAATGGGTTAATGAGAAATGGGTTAATGAGGAATGGTTGATGAGGAATGGGTTGTTGAGGAATGGGTTGTTGAGGAATGGGTTGTTGAGGAATGGGTTAATGAGCAATGGGTTAATGAGGAATGGTTGATGAGGAATGGGTTGATGAGGAATGGGTTAATGAGGAATGGGTTAATGAGGAATGGGTTGTTGAGGAATGGGTTAATGAGGAACGGGTTGATGAGGAACGGGTTAATGAGGAATGGGTTAATGAGGAATGGTTGATGAGGAATGGGTTGTTGAGGAATGGGTTGTTGAGGAATGGTTGATGAGGAATGGGTTGTTGAGGAATGGGTTGATGAGGAACGGGTTAATGAGGAATGGGTTAATGAGGAATGGTTGATGAGGAATGGGTTGTTGAGGAATGGGTTGTTGAGGAATGGTTGATGAGGAATGGGTTGTTGAGGAATGGGTTGATGAGGAATGGGTTAATGAGGAATGGGTCGTTGAGGAATGGTTGATGAGGAATGGGTTGTTGAGGAATGGGTTAATCCTATGAGGCTATGCTCTCTAGGATGAAAGGATAACCCTTTCGAGCGTTTCTGGACACATGAAGGCCGACAGAGACTCGACAATGTGCATATGACAATAAAACCTTTGACTCTTTGAATGTAGTGTAGGAGTGTATTTGTTCACAGTGGGGGGGCTCTGCCTGTGGGGGGGCTCTGCCTGTGGGGGCTCTGCCTGTGGGGGGGCTCTGAGAGGGCGTCTCTTCCCCCATACACACACTTTATATAGAGTATTAAGGGGAGTGTACCTGTTCACAGTGGGGGGTCTCTGCCTGTGGGGGGGCTCTGAGAGGGCGTCTTTTCCTCCATACACACACTTTATATAGAGTAGGTGGGGGGTGTGTACCTGTTCACAGTGGGGGGTCTCTGCCTGCTGGGGGTCTCTGAGAGGGCGTCTCTTCCCCTGAGAGGAGCTTAAAGCCTTGCTGCCGTCCTGCAGATACCCTTCAAACTCCACCTTCCTCCTCATGGTGGAGTTCCAGTGGTTCTTGATGGAGTTATCCGTCCTGTTGGAGAGGAGGGATGTTAAAGGCCTCCTATTATAGGTCTCAGATATATAGAAGTGTTGTTCTAGCCTCATATCCCTCTATTTCAGCCCTGTTACTAAAGTGCTGATTCTGGGTCAGTAGCTTTAAAAAAAAGGAAAAAATTGATATAATATATACACTCAGCATCCTCTCTGAGTGACAGAATGCATCGACTATCACTTCCTTCTAACATAATGCGTTAAACCCCACATTAAAGGGGACCTATCATGCTATATTTAAATAATATATAAGGTATATATATATAAGGTATATTAATACGTTTTAATTTTCAAAATAGGAAACAGATCATGCATTTTAGCCATGCCTCATTTTGCCTCACTCCAGCTCTGTCTTTGCAAGGTCTGATTCAGCTGACCACGCCCCCATGCGGAAGAGGGGGGCGTGACACGGCCCGGCACGAGCGTCATGTTATCATGCTTGCTGTGATTACGAGTGGAGAGTCAACATGGCCCAACCTCTCATTCCCCTGATTGGTGGAGAGTTGACCAATCAGGCGGAGTGCACCTACATTACGTCAAAAAGGTGCAAATAAAAAATCCACCCGTATCAAATCCGTTGCAGCCCCGTTTTTAGAGATTTGGGTTTGGAAAAAGAGAGAGGGTTGTGTTTCTGACACTTTGTGAGTTCCCTGGAACACCGGGGACACATATGTATAAAAGACATCACAAAGTGCATTTTGGATGATAGGTCCCCTTTAAAGCAGAAATGCGTCCCCTCACCTTCCAGGCAGCAGCTTGGAGATCTCGGCCCAGCGGTTCCCGAGGCGTTTGTGAGCTTCGTAGATAATCCGATCTTCTTCCTGAGTCCAGGAGGACTTCTTCACCTCGGGGTTCAGGTGGTTGTGCCAGCGCTCTCTGCACTGCTTCCCGATGCGACCCTGCAGGTGTTTGGCGATCACAGACCAGCGCTTCGGACCGTATTTATGGACCAGATCGATCACCTGCACGGAAAACAGTAATGGTTAGAGAAGGGAAGATACTGGAGGTCATTTCTTCACATTTGAAGCTGCTATTGAGGTTTTTGGACAAAGCTTTGAATGTCTGAGGTTCCTTTTTTAACGTCTTTGAGCTACAAAAGGAAATCCTCTCCTTGTGAGCAGCAACAAGATAGAACTAGTTATTTGAACGCACTTAAAATGTTGTTTTCACAGGGAATAAGCCAACAAATATGGATTCAATTATAATATTTGGTTAGATAAAACAATAAATGTGGACTTTTGAACGCAGTTATTAGAGATGTCTAAAACAATCCTACACTCACCACTGCAAGCTAATCCTGCTTATAGCATAACACTGATTATTATATCATTATTATATATATATCCTTCATCTGTAGAAACACATGCTTCCAACCCATTGTGGAGAACAGAACAGGCTGTGCAGCTCTCTGATTGAGAATTTGAAAGTTAAAAATCGGTACAGCTCTAGCAGTGTTATTCAGAAAATGTCATCTTATGAAAGTAAAGCGTTTTGTGGATTCGTCACTACAGGCTTGAATGAAGTCATTTCTTATTTATAGCCTGAGTGACGCAGTGTTTTCGATCCGTCTGTGTTTCTGTTGGCAGATTTCTAAACTCTTCAGGATCCATGTAAGGATGCTGGATATTACAGCTTCAGCCTGAACACAGAAACCTGCGTTATATAACGATGACGTGTGGAGCGGGACACTTTTTGGCGGGAGGTGCCGCCCTGTTAGTGTGGAGGCAGGTTCTAAGGCTGTATCGTCAGTTCTCTCACATTTTATGCTTCTATAGAGTTATTTGGACAAAGCTTTGAATGTCTGAGGTTCATTTGAACACGTCTTTGAGCCTCAAACGATAATCCTCTCTCTCTGCGAGCAGCAACAGGAGAGCTAACAGTCATTTCAACGCACTTCAAATGTGGTTCTCAAAGGATAAAGCCAATATATGGATTAAAGCAGTATATTTTGTTAGATATTAACAATAAATGTAGACTTTTAACATCAACAGATAGAGAGTATTGTCAATTCTCTTACATGTTATGCTTCTATAGAGTTATTTGGACAAAGCTTTGATTGTTTAAGATTCATTTTGTTCGTCTTTGAGCTACACAAATAACATCCTCTCGTTTGCAGCAACATGATAGCAAACCCATTTTGAGCACGTTGTGTTCACAGGGATCGAACCAAAAGAGACATCCGTGTAAGGGTCCCTGCGGTATATCACGATGACGCAATGGAGCGGGACACTTTCTGGAGGGAAGCACCTCCCTGTTAGTGTGAGAGTAGAAAGAAACTCCCCTTCCCCCAACACACAGTCTCCAGCTCCTCTTACCTTCTGATCCTCCTCCTTTGTCCACGGGCCTTTCACCAGCTCAGGGTTCAGAACCTTCTGCCAGCGGTGCTGACACTGACCATCTGTCCTGCCCTGAGGAGAGAGAGAGGTAAATACACCTGATACACACCTGAGAGAGAGGTAAATACACCTGATACACACCTGAGAGAGAGGTAAATACACCTGATACACACCTGAGAGAGAGGTAAATACACCTGATACACACCTGAGAGAGAGGTAAATACACCTGATACACACCTGAGAGAGAGAGGTAAATACACCTGATACACACCTGAGAGAGAGAGGTAAATACACCTGATACACACCTGATACACACCTGAGATACACCTGATACACACCTGAGATACACACCTGAGATACACCTGATACACACCTGAGAGAGAGAGGTAAATACACCTGATACACACCTGAGAGAGAGAGGTAAATACACCTGATACACAACACCTACACCTGAGATACACCTGAGATACACAAGACCTACACCTGAGATACACCTGAGATACACCTGAGATACACCTGAGATACACAACACCTACACCTGAGATACACCTGAGATACACCTGAGATACACAACACCTACACCTGAGATACACCTGAGATACACCTGAGATACACCTGAGATACACAACACCTACACCTGAGATACACCTGAGATACACCTGAGATACACCTGAGATACACAACACCTACACCTGAGATACACCTGAGATACACAACACCTACACCTGAGATACACCTGAGATACACCTGAGATACACCTGAGATACACAACACCTACACCTGAGATACACCTGAGATACACCTGAGATACACCTGAGATACACCTGAGATACACCTGAGATACACAACACCTACACCTGAGATACACCTGAGATACACCTGAGATACACCTGAGATACACCTGAGATACACGAGGAATATGGTCTTTTTTAAACCTATGAATCCATGAATATGATGACTTTCTAAACTAATAAACAGAGGAAACAAACAAACATCCTTTTAATAAACCCTGTTAATGCTGAGAGGACCAAAGGGTCCCGCAGGTGATTAGAGGACCAAAGGGTCCCGCAGGTGATTAGAGGACCAAAGGGTCCCGCAGGTGATTAGAGGACCAAAGGGTCCCGCAGGTGATTAGAGGACCAAAGGGTCCCGCAGTTGATTAGAGGACCAAAGGGTCCCGCAGGTGATTAGAGGACCAAAGGGTCCCGCAGGTGATTAGAGGACCAAAGGGTCCCGCAGGTGATTAGAGGACCAAAGGGTCCCGCAGGTGATTAGAGGACCAAAGGGTCCCGCAGGTGATTAGAGGACCAAAGGGTCCCGCAGGTGATTACAGTCTGTTAATGCTGAGAGGACCAAAGGGTCCTGCAGGTGATTACAGCCTGTTAATGCTGAGAGGACCAAAGGGTCCTGCAGGTGATTACAGTCTGTTAATGTTGAGAGGACCAAAGGGTCCCGCAGGTGATTACAGTCTGTTAATGCTGAGAGGACCAAAGGGTCCCGCAGGTGATTACAGTCTGTTAATGCTGAGAGGACCAAAGGGTCCTGCAGGTGATTAGAGGACCAAAGGGTCCCGCAGGTGATTAGAGGACCAAAGGGTCCCGCAGGTGATTACAGTCTGTTAATGCTGAGAGGACCAAAGGGTCCCGCAGGTGATTAGAGGACCAAAGGGTCCCGCAGGTGATTACAGTCTGTTAATGCTGAGAGGACCAAAGGGTCCTGCAGGTGATTAGAGGACCAAAGGGTCCCGCAGGTGATTAGAGGACCAAAGGGTCCCGCAGGTGATTACAGTCTGTTAATGCTGAGAGGACCAAAGGGTCCCGCAGGTGATTAGAGGACCAAAGGGTCCCGCAGGTGATTACAGCCTGTTAATGCTGAGAGGACCAAAGGGTCCTGCAGGGGATTACAGTCTGTTAATGCTGAGAGGACCAAAGGGTCCTGCAGGTGATTACAGTCTGTTAATGCTGAGAGGACCAAAGGGTCCCGCAGGTGATTACAGTCTGTTAATGCTGAGAGGACCAAAGGGTCCCGCAGGTGATTACAGTCTGTTAATGCTGAGAGGACCAAAGGGTCCCGCAGGTGATTACAGCGGAAAAAGATGCATGTTTCTGGTTTAAAAGCGTGAAATCCTGACAGTATTTGTGCCGTATTTGTGGATTATATTACTCATGACGTCAGCCTTACTGGAAAGAAGTGAGCGATGGTTTTCCAGGAGTCCGGTCCGTGTTGCTCGACCTGTTTCTTCAGCTTCTCATCCTGAAAGAGAGGGGAAGGGTCACATTTCACAGGGTTATTGTGATACAAGAAATACAGATCTCCTGCAGTAAAAGAGGACGTTTCTCACCTCGTCTCGGGACCATTTCACTTTGCACGGCGGCTTCTTGTCTTTGCTTCGGTCTTTACTCTCTGGGTCTGTGGAGAGCCGCTCTTCGTCCTCATCACGGCTGAAATACATCAGATGAAATGTGTTTAAATACAGACAACACGTTACTTTAGAAAGGCTTAAAGTCTGAAGCAGGAATGGGGAGGAGAGGATGGTATTGTGAGGACATGCCCAGATGCTTCTTAAAGCTGTGTCTAGAGAAGTCAGAACAGTAAATATGCAAATAACTATAGCTGCAGAATGAGTTGATTTACAGGAACAAAAAGCACTCTTTCGTATTGATTTGCAGTCAAAAACATCCGATCATTTAGTTTTTAGCTTCTCAAATATGTAGATGTTTTAAATCATAATAAAGTGAATATATATGTTTTGGCTTTTACAGACATCCCCTTGGACTTTCAGAAGCTGCGATGGAAGTTTGGACTATGTTGTGATATTTTGTGCACCAAGCGATGAAAGCATAATGGGGATAGTTGTAAGTCGCAGCCTTTAGGAAACATAATACCACTTCACGAGCACAAACACAGCTTTCACTTTTCAGATCCAGAGCGGCGGAGGAAAGACAGAAACAGCCTGTGCTTTTTATTCATGATGTCTGCAGGAAAATCAGAGTTGTTCGGTAGCTCTGCACCTCAGTGTGTTTACATAAAACTCTCTCTATGGTGGAGAAGAGTTTCATATGAAGGAGAAATGAAGATATAAAACCTTTCCCATGATGCAACTCAACACTAAAGGTTCGGTGCATGAAAGCTGTTTTTCAGAGGGAGGTGAGTCCTAATGAAAAGCCTCTTTCACCTCAGAGGTGTGTGTGTGTGTGTGTGTGTGTGTGTGTGTGTGTGTGTGTGTGTGTGTGTTGTGTGTGTGTGTGTGGAGGAGGTGTGGTTAAGGGGAAATGATCCTAACGGTCCGGTTATTCAAAACGTTTCTGAATTATGTAACCACCTCTTCATTTGAGGAGTTTCCTGTTCAATAGTTTAGAAGCTACTAGATGAAGTGTTGCAGTCATAAGCAAACCTATTGGATATTCTAAAATACAGGATGTGTGCACCTTAAGCTGCTCTAACTGTGGGAGAACAGAGCGACTCATGTTTCTCCAGGCACGAGCACAGCATCAGAGATTTAGATCAAGCGTAATGCAGCAAAGACAGCAACGCTCTTAGCTGGTTTTTCCCATCAAATACCCACTATTTTAGGATGAGAGAGAAATCCTCTCAGTCTCTGATAGGCTGGAAGCGGCACGTTGTGACCATAGGCTGTGACCATAGGCTGTGACCATAGGCTGTGACCATAGGTTGTGACCATAGGCTGTGACCATAGGCTGTGACCATAGGCTGTGACCATAGGCTGTGACCTAGGCTGTGACCATAGGCTGTGACCATAGGCTGTGACCATAGGTT
>CM062285.1:546748-609248 GCA_031216635.1 Dissostichus eleginoides
GGTTAGGGACATGTCTTCTCTCAGACTGGGGACATCCATGCACAGGTTAGGGACATGTCTTCTCTCAGACTGGGGACATCCATGCACAGGTAGTGACATGTCTTCTCTCAGACTGGGGACATCCATGCACAGGTTAATGACATGTCTTCTCTCAGACTGGGGACATCCATGCAACAGGTTTAGTGACATGTCTTCTCTCAGACTGGGGACATCCATGCACAGGTTAGTGACATGTCTTCTCTCAGACTGGGGACATCCATGCACAGGTTAATGACATGTCTTCTCTCAGACTGGGGACATCCATGGCACAGGTTAATGACATGTCTCTCAGACTGGGGACATCCATGCACAGGTTAGTGACATGTCTTCTCCAGACTGGGGACATCCATGCACTCAGGAGGTTATCTCCCTCACTGTTGGATTTCTGCAGGAGTAATGCCTCATTTGCATATTTAAACATAACCTGAAAGAACATTTTTTATATTATTTTTATCTTTAAATGTTTGACTTTTTTTCTAGTTTAAAAAAGACATTATTTGAGAGATCATACGCTCCCTTCTATTCCTCCATCTGAATTATGATGAACTTTATCCTATAAAATGTTTACATTTATTCGACTTTAATTCTTGAAATATATGATTTTGTTTGTCTAAAGATTAGGACTTCTTCTCTCTCTGAGTCTGCACACACCAAACCCTCTCTCTGAGTCTGCACGCACCAAACCCTCTCTCTCTCTGAGTCTGCACGCACCAAACCCTCTCTCTCAGAGTCTGCACGCACCAAACCCTCTCTCTCTGAGTCTGCACACACCAAACCCTCTCTCTGAGTCTGCACGCACCAAACCCTCTCTCTCTCTGAGTCTGCACACACCAAACCCTCTCTCTCTGAGTCTGCAGCACCAAACCCTCTCTCTCTGAGTTATGCACACACCAAACCCTCTCTCTCTCTGAGTCTGCACGCACCAAACCCTCTCTCTCTGAGTCTGCACGCACCAAACCCTCTCTCTCTCTGAGTCTGCACACACCAAACCCTCTCTCTCTGAGTCTGCACGCACCAAACCCTCTCTCTCTGAGTCTGCACACACCAAACCCTCTCTCTCTGAGTCTGCACGCCACCAAACCCTCTCTCTCTGAGTCTGCACGCACCAAACCCTCTCTCTCTGAGTCTGCACGCACCAAACCCTCTCTCTGAGTCTGCACGCACCAAACCTCTCTCTCTCTGAGTCTGCACGCACCAAACCCTCTCTCTCTGAGTCTGCACGCACCAAACCCTCTCTCTGAGTCTGCACGCACCAAACCCTCTCTCTCTGAGTCTGACGCACCAAACCCTCTCTCTGAGTCTGCACGCACCAAACCCTCTCTCTCTGAGTCTGCACGCACCAAACCCTCTCTCTCTGAGTCTGCACGCACCAAACCCTCTCTCTGAGTCTGCACGCACCAAACCCTCTCTCTCTGAGTCTGCACGCACCAAACCCTCTCTCTGAGTCTGCACACACCAAACCCTCTCTCTCTGAGTCTGCACGCACCAAACCCTCTCTCTCTGAGTCTGCACGCACCAAACCCTCTCTCTCTCTGAGTCTGCACGCACCAAACCCTCTCTCTCTGAGTCTGCACGCACCAAACCCTCTCTCTCTCTGAGTCTGCACGCACCAAACCCTCTCTCTGAGTCTGCACGCACCAAACCCTCTCTCTGAGTCTGCACGCACCAAACCTCTCTCTCTGAGTCTGCACGCACCAAACCCTCTCTCTCTGAGTCTGCACGCACCAAACCCTCTCTCTCTGAGTCTGCACGCACCAAACCCTCTCTCTCTGAGTCTGCACACACCAAACCCTCTCTCTCTGAGTCTGCACGCACCAAACCCTCTCTCTCTGAGTCTGCACACACCAAACCCTCTCTCTCTAGTCTGCACACCAAACCCTCTCTCTCTGAGTCTGCACGCACCAAACCCTCTCTCTGAGTCTGCACGCACCAAACCCTCTCTCTCTCTGAGTCTGCACGCACCAAACCTCTCTCAGAGTCTGCACACACCAAACCCTCTCTCTCTGAGTCTGCACGCACCAAACCCTCTCTCTCTGAGTCTGCACGCACCAAACCCCTCTCTCTCTGAGTCTGCACGCACCAAACCCTCTCTCTCTGAGTCTGCACACACCAAACCCTCTCTCTCTGAGTCTGCACGCACCAAACCCTCTCTCTCTGAGTCTGCACGCACCAAACCCTCTCTCTCAGAGTCTGCACGCACCAAACCCTCTCTCTCTCTGAGTCTGCACACACCAAACCCTCTCTCTCTGAGTCTGCACGCACCAACCCTCTCTCTCTGAGTCTGCACGCACCAAACCCTCTCTCTCTGAGTCTGCACGCACCAAACCCTCTCTCTCTGAGTCTGCACGCACCAACCCTCTCTCTCTGAGTCTGCACACACCAAACCCTCTCTCTCTGAGTCTGCACACACCAAACCCTCTCTCTCTGAGTCTGCACGCACCAAACCCTCTCTCTCTGAGTCTGCACGCACCAAACCCTCTCTCTGAGTCTGCACGCACCAAACCCTCTCTCTGAGTCTGCACGCACCAAACCCTCTCTCTGAGTCTGCACGCACCAAACCCTCTCTCTCTGAGTCTGCACGCACCAAACCCTCTCTCTCTGAGTCTGCACGCACCAACCCTCTCTCTCTCTGAGTCTGCACGCACCAAACCCTCTCTCTCTCTGAGTCTGCACGCACCAAACCCTCTCTCTCTGATCACTAGATAAACATGGAGAAAAGGGGTTTCATTGCAGTATTTTTTAAATGTATGCTGAGATTTCCCTCTGGAAAAACCTTTAACTCATATGTCATTAAGTATTTTGAACCTGTTAACCTCTGAGATGTCACCACACTCATGTTGTGTGTGTGTGTGTTTGTGTGTGTGTGTGTGTGTGTGTCTTCCCCTCAGAGACCCATTGTTCTCCGACCATCTGCCACAGGATTCGTACCCTCACCTCCACAGATTGATTTTTAGGTTATCCTGTGTCCCATTTTCCCAGAGTGAGCAGGGACAAAGATGAGAGGAGCAGCTCAACAGATGGCGCACACACACACACACACACACACACACACACACAGCTTGTCAGCGATTAAAAATCATCCATCAACAACAACGAGACCACTCAGCCAGACAATCAGATCTGAACTGGAAACAGACGTCATGAATATGTAATGACCTGCTGAAAGGTTTTAAAAACACCTTACAGAGGGAATTAAGGGAAAGGCTTAAGGGGAAACATTTAAGGGATTTTAGTTTGCAATTAGGCTTAGAATAACTTAAAATGTCAAGAATATATATCACATATTCACACCTCATTCATGCAGAGCAGCACCACTTGTTCTAGGGACACACACACACACACACACACACACACACACACACACACACACACACACACACACACACACACACACACACACACACACACACACACACACACACACACACACACACACACACACACACACACACCTAAATCTGGAATAAATCATACAACCCAATATTTACACTAAGTCTCAAAATGCAACTTAAAGAAATCTTTTCCCTCATTTTCTTCCGTATCTCCAGAGAGACAAGATGCATTTCATTTTCCTAACTAATGCAATAATGTCAACAGGAAGTGATGCAACCCTGTGGAGCAGATGCATCTTGTCTGAAGGAACACGAGATAATGAACCTCTTAAACACAGGTAACACACACCTGTACTGAACACCATCATTCAGAGGAACACTCAAATCACACTCAGAGTTATAAACAGATTTTATTTTTCATGTCCAAACAGACGAGGCACAGAACATCACGTGTTAGCTGCTGGAACAGCTGCTGGAACGCCTCTCACTCAGGGAAGCTGCTGGAACGCCTCTCACTCAGGGAAGCTGCTGGAACGCCTCTCACTCAGGGAAGCTGCTGGAACGCCTCTCACTCAGGGAAGCTGCTGGAACGCCTCTCACTCAGGGAAGCTGCTGGAACACCTCTCACTCAGGGAAGCCTCAGGCTCATGTGGAAGGCAATACTTCAGAAGAAACAACAGAGCAAGAAATGATAGGAAGCTAGAGAGAAGGGGGCTGCAGAGATCAGATTCAGATAAGGTCATTACTGAAAACACGTTGATAGTTGAAGATGTGTGTGCATAGAAGGCTGCTGCTACAAGTCGGAGTAAAGTAATAAAGGTGGGGTGTAAAGACGTCTTTTAATCAAAACAGGAACAGAAATACAACCCAGAAGCTTTCACTAAGTCATCAGTCACTTCCTGTTTCAAAATAAAAGCCTGATGTCCTGATGCTCTCCTCAGCGTCTCATGGATCTGCATTCATGAGGAACAGAGACCCTCTGGAGGGGTTAGGGAGTATTTAGACGTAGAGAGTCAGCACAGAGTCACCAGTCTCTTCCTGTTTCACTAAGTCAGCATTTCATTCTACAACTTCATGAGAAACAGGATTAGATCACTCTGTGGTTACACGTATAAAGACACACAGGCAACACAGAGTCACTTCCTGTTCCTAAATAAGAGTCCAGTTTCTTCACCTTTTCCTTCTCAGCGTTTTCCAGGCTTTCCTCTCCTCTTGCCTCCTACTACTGCACCCTTGCCTCCTTTTCCTTTAGCCTTCCCTGGCTTGCCTCCCTTTCCTTTTCCCTTTCCTCCCATTCCTCCTCCTCCCTTACCCTTTCCTCCAAAGCTTCCTCCTCCTCCTCCCTTTCCTCCAAAGCTTCCTCCTCCTCCTCCTCCCTTCCTCCAAAGCTTCCTCCTTCCTTCCCCTTTCCTCCCTTACCTCCTCCTCCCTTTCCTCCCTTTCCTCCAAAGCTTCCTCCTCCTTTCCTTCCTCCCTTCTTCCCCTTCTTGTATTTTTGAGCCTCCTCTTGGTCTTCCTCTCTCATTTGCTTGTTGACGGCCTTGGTGACGTCCAGCTTCGGTCTCTTTCCGTCCATGAGCTTCAGGAGGTCCAGCTGCTTCTGTTTCTCGGAGGAAAAGTTCCCGATGACCGCATCGAACTTCCTCTTCTTGCCCTGGTTCTTCGGAGCCTTTTCTTTGGGCAGTCGGTCCTGGAATCGCCCGGCGGAGGCTGTGGAGGTCCGAGCGACGCTAACGGCCCGAGAGAGATCATCTTTCCCCTGAGAAACCACCGGGGTCAGACCCACGCCTGGAGGAGAGACGAAAAGAGGTTATTAGACTCACTTATAGCCATTCATCCTCCACAAAATACTGTTTACTAACTGTTGGTAAAACACTGAGTGTCCTCTTCCAACATGAGAGTAACATGATAACAAAGGTATCCCAACTCTCCTGTGAACATGACAGGATGTGTGATTACCTAGAAGAGCATCAGGACTGTTTGAGGCATATGATAGCTATGTGATTAACATGATGATTCAGCCTCTATGGAGATAGACATATGACAAGCAGGATCATTTCTGACGTGGAGCTAATCTGAACTAAACATTGAATACTGCTTTCTATTCCTCCATCTTGTGACTGTGTAACTCCCTCTCTTGGATATCAGCATGTGAAGGACACTTCAGGAACTAGTTGATGCTCTGTATGTGATGACTACTTCCATTCTGGAGAGGATCACAGATACATGGATCCTGAGATTGAAGCTCAAGCTGGGGACCAGGGAGAGTTTCCTAACAGTAACCACTCGGAGTGTAATTAAGACGTCCACGTCAGCTGGATATTTTGGGCCATTTTGATGTTTTTCTTATGTTTAAATGAAGTCAAACTATATTGTGAATACCCTAAAAATACTCTGGAAAGTAAAAAAGGCCATAAAGATATGCATTTAGCTACACAGATGCATCCTGGGTATTTGCAGTTACTCCTGTATAAACACAAATGCATCATGGGTATCTGCAGGTGTACAAGTAGCTACACAGATGCATTGTGGGTATATTCAGGTACTCCTGTATAAACACAGATGCATCATGGGTATCTGCAGGTGTACATGAAGCTACACAGATGCATTGTGGGTATCTTCAGGTACTCCTGTATAAACACAGACGCATCATGGGTATCTACAGGTATAAAACTCACCTGGCACTTTGATCTTCTGCGCCCTCGCGATGTTCTTCAGCCTGTTAAACTCGTTCTTCGCCACGCGCTCTTTCTTCGCGTGACTCCTCTTCTCGAACTGGTCCTCGGTGTTTGCAGCGGTGACTGGAACCTCGATGAGCCATTCCTTCGTGTCGTCGCCCCCCCTCTGATAGCCCCACCTCCTCTTCCAGTCCTTAGCGTTCTCATCCCACACCAAGTTAGTCTTCTTCCTCTTCTGGATCCCCTTCAGTTTCGCGAACTCTTCCCACTTGGTAATGGCACGAACCTTCGGCGGCGGCTTGGCGCGCGGCAGCGGAGTGTGTGTCTCGGGCAGTTTGACCACGAGCGCCTCCTGGAGCCTCTCCGCGCGCAGCTTCCACACCTCGTTGATGAGCAGCTGCGTGTTGTCTCGTGCCAGTGAGCGCAGAAACTGCTCTTTATCCTCCTTTAGAGCGCGCGCTTCCACACGATTAGAGTCGCACGCGAGCAGGTGACCTACATCAAAGGTGAGCTCGAGCTCTTTGGTCACAGTGATGCTCTTCAGTTTCTCTTCTTCATCGCGCTGAGCTTTCGCCAGCAGCTCCTCCACACAGGCGGCCATGTTGCTGTTCAGAGAAACACGTGGGTCACACAGACACGTGACACAACACATGTGGGGAAGTACTTCCGGGTGGGTTCAACCACGCCCACTGCTGCGTCGACGTGGCTCTGCGTGTCATAGATGTCTAAAGAGCAATACCACCAGCAGCCACCAGAGGGCGACACTGCTCCATTTATTATTCATAGCAAATGTAAAGAGGGTAACTAAAATACAAATAAATATATAAAATAAATACAAGCTTAAAAAACAATGCTAATATTTAAACAAGGCAAATATTCAAAACAAAATAATAAAAAATGCAAAGGTGCAAACTATAGAAAATATGCAAAAATAAAATGTGCAAAAAAATGTAAATATTAAAGGTGCTAAATAATTGCTTACAGCCAATGGGGAGCAACACCCCGAGGGGCCACCAGAGGGCGCCACCGCTCCATATTATTTATCCTGTCAGCAGATATGACTTAATACTTATTTATTTCTTATAAATTATATATAGTCTGTAGACTTTATCAAACAGCAGCTGCAATACAAAGTAGGACAACAATGTAAAGATTAATATATAATAATAATAATAATAATAATAATTATTAATATAATAAGATAATTATAAGAAAAAAATAAAGAAAACATGCAGATTCAAAAAGTGTAATTTAAGAAAAATGCCAATACTACCACATACTTTATACAATATTTGTACGTTTTAGTGTTCAATATCTGCCCACAGTTTGTCTGCACCGTGTTTGGAGCCTTTGGACCAATCAGAGCAGACGTTGGGTCGTCTCTCCCGATCACACTAAATATAGTCTTTGTGCGTAAATGATGCAAACTAAAGAAACTGGAAATGTCAGTGCATTTAAAAAAAGTGTAAGGACTGGTGTGTGTGTGCAGACTCTTATATGTTAAACACACACACTTCAGTGCAAAGGAAGCAAGCTGTAGTGTAAAATAAATGTGTGTGTGTGTGTGGGCTTCATAAAGTCATGATAACAGGATTACTGTATAGATTAAATCCCTGGAGTATTATTACCCTCCTGTCTGTCCTGGATGTGATCTATAATATCTCTATTTCTGTCCTCATTTGGAGAGGTGTGTGTGTGTGTGTGTGTGTGTGTGTGTGTGTGTGTGTGTGTGTGTGTGTGTGTGTGTGTGTGTGTGTGTGTGTGTGTGTGTGTGTGTGTGTGTGTGTGTGTGTGTGTGTGTGTGTGTGTGTGAGATTTTAGGCTGCAGTAATTACATTCACTGCCACACTTCCATGTGACAGCGGAGATAAGGTCACAGTGATGGTGTTTGACGAAGAGGAGGAGGAGGAGGAAGAGTAATTAGTCCCAAAGTCGTCTCTGTTGTGATTTAGAGAAGCTATAAGGTCCTCTGTGACGTCACACACACACACACACACACACACACACACACACAGTTGTGCTTAAAGGATTTTCAGAAACTCTGAAACAGGTTTAGGTTTTTATTTCTGAAGCTCAAAGGAAACTCTTTTTATTCGTGGAGAAAGTTGAGATGTTGGACGCTTGGAGTCCCTCTGTGAGTCCCTCTGTGAGTCCCTCTGTGAGTCCCTGTGAGTCCCTCTGTGAGTCCCTCTGTGAGTCCCTCTGTGAGTCCCTGTGAGTCCCTCTGTGAGTCCCTGTGAGTCCCTGTGAGTCCCTCTGTGAGTCCCTCTGTGAGTCCCTGTGAGTCCCTCTGTGAGTCCCTGTGAGTCCCTCTGTGAGTCCCTCTGTGAGTCCCTGTGAGTCCCTCTGTGAGTCCCTCTGTGAGTCCCTGTGAGTCCCTGTGAGTCCCTCTGTGAGTCCCTCTGTGAGTCCCTGTGAGTCCCTGTGAGTCCCTCTGTGAGTCCCTCTGTGAGTCCCTGTGAGTCCCTGTGAGTCCCTCTGTGAGTCCCTGTGAGTCCCTCTGTGAGTCCCTCTGTGAGTCCTTCTGTGAGTCCCTCTGTGAGTCCCTGTGAGTCCCTCTGTGAGTCCCTCTGTGAGTCCCACTTTGAGTCCCTCTGTGAGTCCCACTTTGAGTCCCTGTGAGTCCCTCTGTGAGTCCCTCTGTGAGTCCCTCTGTTATACCCTCTGTGAGTCCCTCTGTGAGTCCCACTTTGAGTCCCTCTGTGAGTCCCACTTTGAGTCCCTCTGTGAGTCCCTCTCTGAGTCCCTCTTTGAGCCCCTCTGAGTCCCTCTGTGAGTCCCTCTTTGAGTCCCTCTGTGAGTCCCTCTGAGTCCCTCTTTGAGTCCCTCTGTGAGTCCCTCTGAGTCCCTCTTTGAGTCCCTCTTTGAGTCCCTCTGAGTCCCTCTGTGAGTCCCTCTGAGTCCCTCTTTGAGTCCCTCTTTGAGTCCCTCTGTGAGTCCCTCTTTGAGTCCCTCTGTGAGTCCCTCTGAGTCCCTCTTTGAGTCCCTCTTTGAGTCCCTCTGTGAGTCCCTCTCTGAGTCCCTCTGAGTCCCTCTGAGTCCTTCTTTGAGTCCCTCTGAGTCCCTCTGAGTCCCTCTGTGAGTCCCTCTGAGTCCTTCTTTGAGTCCCTCTGAGTCCCTCTGAGTCCCTCTTTGAGTCCCTCTGTGAGTCCCTCTGAGTCCTTCTTTGAGAGTCCCTCTGAGTCCTTCTTTGAGTCCCTCTGAGTCCCTTTGTGAGTCCCTCTCTGAGTCCCTCTGTGAGTCCCTCTGAGTCCCTCTGTGAGTCCCTCTGAGTCCCTCTGTGAGTCCCTCTGAGTCCCTCTTTGAGTCCCTCTGTGAGTCCCTCTGAGTCCTTCTTTGAGTCCCTCTGAGTCCCTTTGTGAGTCCCTCTGAGTCCTTCTTTGAGTCCCTCTGAGTCCCTTTGTGAGTCCCTCTGTGAGTCTAGTTTTGGTTGCTTTGTGTCTCTTTTATTGGTCTTTCTAATTTGTTGCTTATCTTCTTTTCGTCTTTTGGACTTCTGTGTGCCCCTTTTAGTAATTGTGTCCCTTTTTGGTAATGAATAGTCTCCTTTTGGTCGTTGTGTCTCTTATATTGTGTCTTCTATTCTGTCTTCTCGGTAATAGAAGGTCTTGTTTGAGTTGCTTTGTGTCTTTCTGTTCCTCTTTCTCTCCGTCTCTCTTTTTGGTTTGATCATATTTGTCTATATCCGTCCCTTTGACGTGGTCATGGTCTCTTTCTGAGTCTGATGGGGTCGTGTTCCGTGTCTCCGTGACTCCCTAAGTGAATGATCAGCAGTGACTTTGCTCTTTGCTGAGGGCTTCCTAACCTCTTTAGCCTCCGGGCCTTTTAGTAATCTGTGTATAATATCTACTGTTTCCTGTCCTCTGTACGTCTCTCTCTCCGCATGAGGCCAAACTTCAGCTAATCTCCAGAGAAAGAGACGCTCCTGAAATAACTGATGATCACGTTTTTATGAATGGATGTAAGTTGTGAGCAGCTCCGACACAAAGAGCCTTCACGCCTCACATCCTCTCCTATTTATAGAAAACATGTGCATTTTCCATTTAGCATTTCCTACGTTTCATGTGAGGCTTTTCTCGCTGCGACTCAGAGCCTTTCTGCATCTCTGCGTGTGGAAACATCAGATCTGTGAGCGGCCCTTTCCTTTCTGTCGTCTGCATGTGTGGAGACTTCAGGAATCAGAGGAAACAAAAGACGTTCATTCATGCAAACATTTACCAACCCGTCGCCACAGGCTGAAACTTCTCTGCAGATAGAAGTTGAGCTGTTAGCATCTGAGAGGTGAGAGAGCTGCAGGGAAACAGAGTCATCTCATCAGACGTGACGAGCCGCTGACAGTCTGTATTTATAGAGATCTGCCCGGCTGGAGGACAGACGGCTTGTTTTTAAAGGTCTCCTATCATGCAAAAGTCACTTCTTGATGTCTTTTCTACATCAACATGTGTCCCCGGTGTGTCAGGAGACTCACAAAGTGTCAGGAAATAAAACCCTCTCTTTTCCTCCCTAATTCAGGCTTAAGCTCCTCACCCTCTTTTTATTCTTTTATTTCTTTAAAGCTACAGACCCAGACATGTTTTTATATATTTCTATATATCTGAGACCTGTAATAAATGCCTAAAAGTAGTATAATAGGAGACCTTTAACTCATTTCTTGCAGGATCTGTTGTGTATTTGCTGAAGGTTTTGCAGCAGAATGATTGGAGAGCATGCAGAGGATCTTAGAAATATATTTGTCTATATCTGAGACCTATAATAAATGCCTAAAAATAGTATAATAGGTATAGGAATGATTGGAGCATGCAGAGGATCTTAGACGAGGTTTCGAAATATTCCCTGAACACAAACTGGTAAATATCATCTCCACATGACGCGTGTTCTGTGAGAGGAAATCGATCAAAGCACTTTCTGTACAAGCACACCTTAATCCACGCAAAACAAAGCGTTCCACGTGATGTCAGCTGAGCGGCTTACAGGCACTCCTGTAGATTACATCCTCTACTTCCTGTTTGAGGAGGAGGGGACGTGTGACAGCTGAGGTCAGAATCATTATTGATCTGCAGGAGAGAAACAGACGCTGGGTTTAAACATCGTCTCCGCTGAGATGCATCTGAGCTGCACCTCTGCTCCCAACGACAGAGGGCGAAAGGCCCTCATCAGGAGAGGAGACACAAACCCTGATCCCTAAACTGTGGAGACACTGAGGTGTGCAGGAACTACCCTGATCCCTAAACTGTGGAGACACTGAGGTGTGCAGGAACTACCCTGATCCCTAAACTGTGGAGACACTGAGGTGTGCAGGAACTACCCTGATCCCTAAACTGTGGAGACACTGAGGTGTGCAGGAACTACCCTGATCCCTAAACTGTGGAGACACTGAGGTGTGCAGGAACTACCCTGATCCCTAAAAAACATGCTGCATCTTTAAATACGCTTTGAGGGGATTTTTCGTCACAGTTTAAAACTGTGCACAACAAAAGTACTTAGGTAGATTTAGGAAAGGATCAGAGGGCAAAAGGTCATCCTGAGACACAAACCCTGCCTCCTAAAAACATGCAAACAAACTGCATCTCAAAAAGCTTTTAGGGAATCTTCTCCGGGGTTTTGGTTGCAGGTCTAAAACTTCTCAGGTAGATCTAGGAAAGGGTCCCGGTCGTTTAAGTCGCGTTAAATGCAATATCTTCCCTTCCCTGTTTTGAAAATGGCAAACAAGTGAAAATGTCAGATCTTTGTGTCTTACTTAGAGAACCGTGTGCAGTGTTTTGCAAAGGGTGCCAAGTTGAATTGCATATTGGGTTCAGAGCTGAAAATGTGTTTAGAGTTCTGGAGATTTGAGCTGAGGTTTTGCTCTTTGAGTGTGAGTTAAAAGAATTATGCTTTATGTGAGATTTCTGTGTGTTAGTGTTACGCCCCACCCTTAAAATGGTCCTATGGGGCTAACAAAATTCCACCACTGACCCAAATAGAACACAAAAGACACCTTTAAAATCATCAAATCCATAGGATTGATTATAATCAACATGTAACATGTTCAACCACGCGTCCTAGGATGAGAGGCAGAACCACAGCCCCACAGAGGCCTCTCTTCTGCTGCTGCGCTGGAGCTTTGAAGCCCTTCCTTCTCCAGGTGCACCTCGTCTGAACCTCGTTGCAGCAATGCAGCACACCTGGGTAGAGGAACCAAAGGGGACGAGAAACAGGGAATACATACAGCCGTAACAGTTGAACTGAAAAAACCCTTTCAGGGAATCATCGTGGTTTAAAACGGGGCACAACAAAAGTACTGAGGTAGATTTAGGAAAAGGTCCCGGTCGTTTAAGTTGCTTTAATTGAGAATAGATGTTTATTTGTGCATAAACAATCTGAGCTGCACCTCAGTTCCCAACAGCAGAGGGCAGAAGGTCCTCCTGAGACCTCCTCAAACAAACTGCATCTCCACAGCTTTTAGGGAATCTTCTCCCACTCTCAAACGGTGCACAGCAAAACTACTTATGTAAATATATTTAACATGTTCATACAAATGCACAACTGCTTACTGTGACATCTTGTTTCAATGGTTACTTATTATTTTAATCTGTATTCTATTTGATCAGCTTTGCTGCTATTAGCGCCTGAATCGATCTATTGATCTTGTTTATTTAAGGTCCTGCTGGGTTTCTGTGCAGACACTGGAAGAACCCTGCCTCCTAAAAGCAAACCAACTGCATCTCTCACAGCTTTTAGGGAAGTGTCTCCCTTATCTTCGTCGCAGGTTCAAACGGTGCACACCGAAACGTCTGAGGTAGATTTAGGAGAGAATCCCGGTGATTGAAGTCGCTTTAAATGAGAATAGACGTTTAGTTGAACATAAACAAGGATGTGTCATTTCCTAACATGGTCTAAGTAATGCTTAGAGTATGCTGCTCATTTGCAGAACACGTGGGCGTCCAACGGCTCTTAGCTCCACTAACATCACGTTTCTTATCTCTTCCAAGATATCTGTCGTTGTTTCAAACACGTGGTTCGGTTAAGATAAAGGGTTAGGGGTTTTATCGTCTCGTGTTTCTACATTTGTTTTTTGTCCTATCGGTTCCGTCTAAATGTTTTTATGCTGCTTTTTATATATTTATTGATGTACACTTTGGTCAAAGATGTTGTTTTTAAATGTGCTGTATAGATAAAGTTGGATTGGATTAAAGAGCTATTTTTCCTACATCATCAACACACTTAATAAAATAACTCACGTTGACTTTTCTGTATCTTACAGGTCTATAGAGCAGCCTTGCAATGCATTCTGGGAGCTCCACGGTGCATTCTGGGAGCTCCACGGTGCGTTCAGAGACGTCTAGTTCGACTCCTGGAAAACGGTTTGAAACGAACCTCTTGGATTTTCCTGGCTTTGAATATTTTGAAGTTTTGTCGCGATTTTCGTTGACTCCTTTAAAAGCAAACTCAAATCCCATGTCTTCGCATCTGTCTTCCTCTTCAACTCATCTCCATCACCTCGTTCCATCTCCATGAGCGTCACTTCAGTCACATGCTTTCATCACATCTCTTCGCATCTGTCTTCCTCTTCAACTCATCTCCATCACCTCGTTCCATCTCCATGAGCGTCACTTCAGTCACATGCTTTCATCACATCTCTTCGCATCTGTCTTCCTCTTCCACTCATCTCCATCACCTCGTTCCATCTCCATGAGCGTCACTTCAGTCACATGCTTTCATCACATGTCTTCGCATCTGTCTTCCTCTTCAACTCATCTCCATCACCTCGTTCCATCTCCATGAGCGTCACTTCAGTCACATGCTTTCATCACATCTCTTCGCATCTGTCTTCCTCTTCCACTCATCTCCATCACCTCGTTCCATCTCCATGAGCGTCACTTCAGTCACATGCTTTCATCACATGGCAAAACTTATGTTGAATGTTTTTATCATTCTTATGCTATGACGTTTGTATTTAGTTGTTGTCTTTGCCCTTCGAGGCGTTTCTTGTGATTTGTAAGAAATGTGGATTTGATTTGATATGAAGGAAGAAGTTTCAGAACCAGCCGTCCAAAACGATCCCAGTGCACTTTAATCAAAATATAATTGATTTCGATTTGATTTAATTCTATTTATTTAGAACATGAAAAACAATAATACAAAAAAGAATAATAAGAAGAATGAAATGAAACAAGAGAATGATGATACTGTACAAACTTAAGCAGCAATTGATAAACATACATATTAATGACCTACAAATTATATATAAACAAATGATCGACATAGTTTACACTTATTTAATCCCACCCCTTCTCCCATAAACTAAATTATTAACTTTATTGGGGGGCAGGAAACAGAACTGAGGTCTCAGGGAGTCAATAAACCGTATTTAATTGTGTCTATATGTACATTATTTTATTTAATATTCTGTTCTTGTACATATCATATTCTATTGACATGTATATAGACTTCTTGCACTATTTTCTATTTGTATATTTGTATTTTATTTAGGGCTGTCAAGTTAACGCGTTAATACATTTAAAAAAATTAACGCCACTAATTATTTTAACGTGCAATTAACGCATGTGTATTTGTCCTCGGCCCGCCCCGTAGTTTCAGAGCCCAAAGGCTTGACGTTGTTGTTGTTGTTGTTGTTAGTTGGATGGTGGGAGATTCTAGCGAGAGATATGGATTGTTGGAGCACCACCCTTTGGAGTGGTTGAAGGTTCGAGCCTGCTCCGCGCCGTTCGTTGATGAGTGGTCTGCTATAAGAGGAAGGACTCAGACACAGAGATATGAGGTTAACAATAAGCTGATTTAATGGTAAAAGCAACAGTACAATATAACAAAGTACTTCGGGCCCTGGCTCTACTACCGTGTGATATACGTATCAGACAGTCAGACAGAACAGGGGCCCCGAGTATAAGGAAGTTACAATATTTATACAAATAAACGGGGAGGAGTTGTGACGGAGGAGTTGTGTCGGTTGCTCCTCCCTAGGTGTTATCTACTGGTGGATTCACTCCTGGGCGAGTCCTAGGCAGCGAATCAGAGTGAGTCAGCCATTGCTGCCCTGGAGACCGTCTTCCACTCCCGTACAGAGCGTGGGAGGTTTGGATCTACTGCGCCCGCTGATAAGTCCAAGGCCGTCTTCATGGCAGCCATGGGGTGAACAATTCATGGGGTCAACATTGGGTGAACATAACAATCTTTATCTTTGCAAAAGCCGGTGCGATGTGCTGTTCTGACTACCTCTTTGTATTCTCTCAGTCTCTGCACATGACCTTGCTACTTTCAATGTTGCACTTTCCCATGCAACCCCTCCCCACGCTTCTGTCCACCCCATTAAAACCCGGGGGGGCGACTGGGTCCATCCATTCCCAAGTCACGGCACACACAATGAGCACAGCAAGCAAATAATGCAACAATAAGAATATTGCCCTAGTTTCATAAGCAGTTTCACAAGCATACATTTTACACAGACTATTGGCGCCTAAGATATGTCGGGCCAAGGTTATAGTTATTGAAACAGGTTATACAGGTTACTTTAATCCCCCTTTTGATCTCACCTCAAGAGATCAACTTACACAAAGCATTCGAAACATAACCACTGTCATTCTTTTCTACTGTGTCTGTCCCCCAACATTATATAAATCCATCAGAAGCTGGGATTTAGAGCACTTTAAACCTTCGGGAACAGCCCACCATAACAACCTCTTATGATAGTGGAGGGAGACCAAAGTATGTTAAAAACTGCGTCCTTGTCTGCTGAGTCATCATACTCGTCCTCTCCCTCCGGCCCGCTGATGGCGGCTTCCGGGTCGACTGCTGGAGAGATGTCTTCCCGATCCTCCTCCTCCTCCGGCCCGCTGATGGCGGCTTCCGGGTCGATTTCCTCGATGAGAGCCAAGTCCGTCCTGATGTCGCCCAAGGTCCTTGCCGGCGGCTTCCCGACCGCACACTGGCTCCAGTGGTACCAGTTGTCCCCCTTTCCTTCTAGGCGAACTGCATGGGATGTCCTCTGGGTCACTCGGTATGGTCCTGAGAACCTTGGATTCAGCCACTTCGGCCTGATGACCTTCAACCAGACGAATTCTGCGGTGTTGGCCTCGTGCTTCTCGGGTCCCCCTTTGGCGTCAGCAACCTGTGTGGAGAAGTCTGATACCAAGCCCTTAAGTTGCTGGTAATATGGTTTTGAGCTCATTTCCTCTACTTCTTTCCCTACACTTAGGGCCCCAGGACCCGGAAACTGATGGCCGTGGGTCAGCTCAAATGGGGAGAAACCTGTCCCTCTGTTAATGTGTTCATAAACAAAGTCCGACACCGGCTATATCAACCTGTTTCAGAGGAAGGTGGAGTCCCCTGTGCCGTCTTGACTTGCCGTGTCTTCTCTGTCAGAGGCAGAGGTTTCATTTTTTTATAGTCCTAAAAATTTGACGCGTTTTGCAACAAAGTCAAGTATTTCTTCATCTGTAGGTGTATGTGTTGATACAGGTGTTCTTTTAATGTCATGAGGGGACAGGAGAGTGCCAACGTAACTAGAGTGTTGAAACTCCCCTCCACGGGTCGGGGTTTGAACCGCGACCATGGCTGGGAGATTCTTGGCTGGGACGGGAGTAATAGCTACTCCGTTCATGGCGAGTGCCGCATTATGACAAATCCTCCGTAATTTGTCTACCGCCTCTTTCTCTTTGTTCAGTTTATTATGGCCTAATAATCCGGGCTTTTGTTTGTTTAGGTCTCTGAGTTTCTTTACAAGCTGTCTTTCATAAATATTTAGGGCTAAAGCTAGATTCCCAAATGTCTCATCGCCCCCCTACTCTGGCTTCTGCTGTCATTTATTGCGTAGGAAACGGAGGTCGGCACAGGCCTTCTTCCGGTCTCCTGGTTTGATCCCACTAAGGATCAATCTCTCGCCTGTCCCCATTGTTCTCGTAGAGTCCCTGGTACTGGGGCGTCTAATTCTTGTTCTTCGCCATCAAATTCTCCATCCATTATGACTTCGTATATCTGTTTCTGACTAAGGTTGTTTCTGTTCACTTGTAATTCGTATTATTATATTTACGAACAAATAGTTTACTTTATTTATTTATATTTAGTTATTTATTTATTATTTATTTTATCTTCGTACTATTTCAAGAATAGTTATTTACTCATACACAGTTTTTATATTCCCCGTACAGTCTAGTTGACTTTTATAGTGCGATGTATATTTCAACAGATGGAGAGACTTCCAAAAGCGCTTCGACACCCTCTTACGAGGATGTGGCTTTTGGCAAGGAGTCGAAACCCAGTCTACAGAATCTCTTTATCGTCACGTTTAGTCTTCTAGATTAACCCCACAGCAAGAGTTTGCGAGATCCGGTCATTTCAAATTGATTTTGAAAGTTGCGTTTCTCCTCTTGAAATACCCCACATATAACACAACTGCAGCTCCTCTTTGAGACTGGAAAGTGTTATTCTTTATCTAGTTCCGATGGAGTTCCCTTTAGAAAACCATGAACTTTTCAACGAGTTAGCCGTATGGTCCTGAAAGACCTACAGAGCCTTTCACCGTCTTCTTACACACCTCGTTCTTCACTTTTATTTATTCTAACTAACTAGTGCTGTATACATATAACCAGGGGTGCACATCACTTTTTTTGTGAGTTACTCAGATGAGTACCAGGAGACAGCGTTTGGTACTCACCCCACACGAAGCGTGGTCCTCCTCAGTGTCTCCTTCACTGTCCTCTATTTACACTTCTTGCATGCTAGATGATGAAGATGATGAGGATGCACCTCCTGTCTCTTTTAAGCCTCCGATTTGCTTTCTCCAAACTTGTGCCAAAACTGTGAAGTCCTTGCATTTCCAGGCCAAGTTGAAGGATCAAATACTAAGAAATTATAACATGGCTTGAAGTCATATCTGATTTCAGATGTGGGAAGTTACTAAGTACACTTATCAAGTATACTTAAGTACAATTTTGAGATATTTGTACTTTACTTGACTTTGATGCTATACTGTGTACTTCTACTCCTCTACAGTTCAGAGGTACATGGTGTACTTCTACTCCTCTACAGTTCAGAGGTACATGGTGTACTTCTACTCCTCTACAGTTCAGAGGTACATGGAGTACTTCTACTCCTCTACAGTTCAGAGGTAGATGGTGTACTTCTACTCCTCTACAGTTCAGAGGTACATGGTGTACTTCTACTCCTCTACAGTTCAGAGGTACATGGAGTACTTCTACTCCACTAGAGTTCAGAGGTACATGGAGTACTTCTACTCCTCTACAGTTCAGAGGTACATGGTGTACTTCTACTCCTCTACAGTTCAGAGGTACATGGTGTACTTCTACTCCACTACAGTTCAGAGGTACATGGTGTGCTTCTCCTCCACTACATGTATGTAATCCCTTTAGTTACTTCACAGATGTGGATGAATGATGTGAAATATAACCAAGTGTTAAATCAGACTTTAGTTCCACCTGGAGTAAATCCACCAGCTACCCTGCAGTATACAAAGTCATTCAAACTAGCTGCACCTTTACCAGCTTTGAGAACACTTTAATGATCAATCATTATAAAACATATCATATCTATTATTCTGAAATGGACCAATCTACTTTTACTTTTGGTAGTTTAACTATAATTTGATAATACTTTTCTAATTTTACGAACGTAACATTTTGAATGCAGGACTTTTACTGTAACAGAGTATTCGATCTGAGTACTTCTTCCACCTCTGTCTGATTTCAAACTCTTCCATAACACCCTGAGTAAGTTTGCAACTGTGTGTTTTACTCCACTTTGTTGTAAATCAAACTGCAGCAGCTTGACCACAGAGCGTGAACGTTGTGATCAGCTGATTTTGCGCAGTTCTCCAGTGTGTGCGCGGGGGCACAGAATGTGCACAGGGGAGTCTCCCACTGCAGCCAGTTGGCGGAGTGTTGGCACAATTCTGTTGTTCATACCGACGTTAACCCTGTCTGTGCACACGGTGAACAACTCTGTCGTCCGGTGATCTAAGCCTCTGCCTCCTGTAAAGCTTCACAGGTCCGTCGGTTATGTCCTGGGCGGCTCGCCCAGCTCCAGTTCAATCAGTCATAGAAAGTAGATCTTTTGCAGGGAGCGAAACGGCAACGTAGCTGGTTAATGTCTTTGTTTTTTTTGACATGTCTAGTAGTTTACTCCATTGAGTGTTTACAAGAAACACGTGTAGACGAAATATGTGTTTTGTTTTTGATGTTTTGAGGTACGCAAAGGCGCGTAGTGACACAAGTGACGTTACGCAATTCAGATTTGTGCCGCGCATGCGTACCTGCGTACCAGTTATGTGCACCCCTGCATATAACACAACTGCAGCTCCTATGAACTTTTCAACGAGTTAGCCGTATGGTCCTGAAAGACCTACGGGGCCTTTCACCGTCTTCTAACCTGGACCGTTCGTCCGCTGGCTGCCGGTGTTCCTTCTATGAGACCCTACTCATCACGTCGGGGGTCACCAGAATTGTTGGAGCAACCACCCTTTGGAGTGGTTGAAGGTTCGAGCCTGCTCCGCGCCGTTCGTTGATGAGTGGTCTGCTATAAGAGGAAGGACTCAGACACCGAGATATGAGGTTAACAATAAGCTGATTTAATGGTAAAAGCAACAGTACAATATAACGAAGTACTTCGGGCCCTGGTTCTACTACCGTGTGATATACGTATCAGACAGTCAGACAGAACAGGGGCCCCGAGTATAAGGAAGTTACAATATTTATACACACAAACGGGGAGGAGTTGTGTGGGAGGAGTTGTGTCGGTTGCTCCTCCATAGGTGTTATCGACTGGTGGATTCACTCCTGGGCGAGCCCTAGGCAGCGAATCAGAGTGAGTCAGCCATTGCTGCCCTGGAGACCGTCTTCCACTCCCGTACAGAGCGTGGGAGATTTGGATCTACTGCGCCCGCTGATAAGTCCAAGGCCGTCTTCATGGCAGCCATGGGGTGAACAATTCATGGGGTCAACATTGGGTGAACATAACAATCTTTATCTTTGCAAAAGCCGGTGCGATGTGCTGTTCTGACTACCTCTTTGTATACTCTAAGTCTCTGCACAGTCTCTGCACATGACCTTGCTACTTTCAATGTTGCAAGTTAAACACTTTCCCATGCAACCCCTCCCCACGCTCCTGTCCACCCCATTAAAACCCGGGGGGGCGACTGGGTCCATCCATTCCCAAGTCACGGCACACACAATGAGCACAGCAAGCAAATAATACCACAATAAGAATATTGCCCTAGTTTCATAAGCAGTTTCATAAGCATACATTTTACACAGACTATTGGCGCCTAAGATATGTCGGGCCAAGGTTATAGTTATTGAAACAGGTTATACAGGTTACTTTAATCCCCCTTTTGATCTCAACTCAAGAGATCAACTTACACAAAGCATGTTTTAAACAGCGACCCAAAAAACACAGCTGATGCTGACAGCCCCGCTCCTGCCGCTCGCTTGCGGCAGACCACGCTTGAAAGTTTGCTGGGGAGAAGCCTGGACACGGCGTCTACGAGCAGCAAGCTTTCAACAGCGATAGCTAAATGGGTGGCGGTGACTACAGCTTGCAGTAAAATTAACATTGTGGAAGACGAGGGACTGTGTGAGATAATTCGGATCGCATCCAACGTGTCGACTGCACATCACAGCGCATTATTCTGACCCTAGGTGGGAACTTCAGTCTCATGCTTTGACTGTTATGAAGACAGAGGAGCGGCATCTCGCCGACAACTGTAAACAGTTGGCTTGTCTGTTTGAGCAACTGGCTCAGTGCAGAGAAGTACACAGGGTTGGGAGAGAGTGAAGAGAGAGAGAGAGAGAGGAGAGAGAGAGAGAGAGAGAGAGGAGAGAGAGAGAGGAGAGAGAGAGGAGAGAGAGAGAGAGAGAGAGGTTCCAGGTTGTTGTGTTGAGAATATTCACCAGTGTAGTGCCGAGAGATAGGAGTCAGAGGCGGTGCATCGAAGGTGCAAAAGGTTACTTTAATGAGGAGCAGAAAAGCACATGTTGCTGGCTTGCAGTCCGAGTAGAGAAGAGAAAGAGAAAGGAAGGAGGACACAGTATATACACCAGAGGTACAGTAAGCATAAGTGTCCGTGCGGAACAATACCCCCAACCCGTAGTTCCATGAGTGAATTATGTAACATGAGTAAATTAGTGCTCACTACAGGAGAATATTTGTCATTGTTCCAATGATAATAAACAAACATTTGCATAAAGCATATTTGTCCACTCATATGTTGATAAGAGTACTGTGACGACCCCTCCACACCACTAGGCATTCCGTGGTCTCTCTCTCCCCTTGTTTGCAGGTTCCAGTGCTGTCGGATGATTGTGGACTGACGAGCTGCACCTGGGCAGCTGTTATAAGACGGCCCATCGCGTTTCGGGAGGCCTCTCAATTCCTCTCGCACACTCCCCGTGAGCCTCGCGTCGCAGCTGTCTTTTTGGTGTCCAAAAAATAAAGGATTATTATACTTTCAGACCCCTCGTCTCGCCTCCCAGCTTTTTGTTGCAGCCCAAGAGCCGGGTTGTAACATATGGGGGCTCGTTGGTTGAACCTGGTAAATTCGGAGGTAGTGTTTCGCAAATGGAGCGCACAGCTGACTGTTTGGGAGTAGCCTTGACGAGGGTAAGTGTTTGTGGATAAGAGTTAAGTGTGGCGCACTGAGTACATATTCACGGCAGTCACGTACCGTTGGTCTTGTCCCTGTTAGGCTTCAGTACGGTCTCCCTTGGAGGTCGTAGGGGGGGCTGTTAGTGTGGTGTGAAAGTGGTTGGAGCTATTAGCTCAGGAGCACGCCGAGGCTGCAGGTGGAGTAGCCGGTTTTCTGGTCGTTTCGCCGAGCTTACGGTATTAAGTGCGTAAATACCCGCCGTAATTAGCACCTGAAGACTAGGGGGGAGTTTAGCTAGTTTCTGTGAGGCAGTTAGAGGGACGGGCCGCGTGGCGTGTAGGCTGTGTGAATAGCTTGAGCGTGCCACACAGTGTTGTCACGATGGAGAGTGTAGAGGATTTTGTGAGAGCGCCTTCAGAGGAGCTGCTGGAGGGTTTCTCACGTGAGCAGCTGATCTGTGTTGCTGGACATTTCCACTTGGATGTTGGGGATAAAAGAATGAAGGAAAACATAAGAGGGATTGTTAAAGCAAATCTGTTTGAGTTAGGTGCTTTCAAAGGGAGAAAGTATACTGTTGATCCTAGCAGAGACAGTGTCAATATGTCTGGCTGCCGTGATGCAGGCCTGACTTTTGAACAGAGAAAATAATTGTTGCTGTTGCAGACAGAAATGGAGAAACTGGCAGTGGAAAAAATGAGGGGAGAGGTAGAAAATAAAAGCTTGAGTTAGAGGAGCGGAGGTTGAATTTAACTGCTGGAGGGGCCAGCCGTTCCTTTGGTTTCTCTGATATAGGTAATACTGCGTTTGACGTTGCCGGTAATCTGCGGGTTGTGCCTCAGTTCAGTGAACGAGATCCAGATACCTTTTTCTCCCTATTTGAGCGTGTGGCTGAGAGCAGAGAGTGGTCGGATGTTGAACGCACAGGGGCGGTCGAGACTTCAGGGTCCAGGATGAAGGTGGTATGTATCGTGCAGCAGGTAGATGGGAAGAGAAAACTAAGTCGCACTGGGGTAAACCTAAACGTGTGATGCGAGGTCAGCCACAGGGTGATTCATCAGATATATGTAACTTCTGCAGGGGGAGAGGGGACTGGAAAGCTGACTGTCCCAAAGCTAAGGCTGGCAGGGGGAATAACGGGGGTCAGTTTAACTCTGCTGCTTGTGCTGTGTCTGTAAAACCTGTCCCTGTCATCTCTCCCTGTCAGCCGGTGAATGAGCCATGCGGGTTGAAGGAACCGGATTTCTCTGCATTTGTGTCCGACGGATACATGTCACTGGTGGGAAGTGACATTGGCGTGCCGGTAAAAAAATTGAGGGACACTGCAGCATATGATTCCTACATTTTGAGCTCTGTGTTACCGTTTTCTGGCAATTCTGGAACTGGGGACTTTGTCCTGATACGAGGTATGGGAATGAGTGTTGTGCCTGTTCCTCTGCATTCTGTTGTGCTTAACTCTGGTTTGGTGCAGGGTGAGGTCATCATGGGGGTCCGTCCTGTACTGCCGATTGAAGGTGTGGATGTTATCCTTGGTAACGGCCTGGCTGGCAGCCGTGTGTGGGTTGAGGGTCCTCCGCCTCCTATAGTGTCATCTTCACCCACGGTGACTGGTTACCCCGATGAGATCGCTAGGTGTTTTCCTGAGGTGTTTGTGGCTTGCGCTGTGAGCCGGGCTGTGAGCCGTGCCCAAGAGGAATCTGAGGAGGGTGAGGAGGCGAGTGAAGTAGATTCTGTGGTTGTTCCTGACTCATTGTTGTCTGTCTCCCGCAGTGAGTTGGGGGTAGAACAGAAAGCTGATGTCTCCCTCAGTCGGTTTTTTGAGAAGGTTCTCTCCACTGAGGATGGAAAGAGCGCCACCGGTGGTTATCTGCTGCGGGGGGAGCTGCTGGTCAGAAAATGGTTATCGCATGGGGAAGACTTCATGGGTGAGCCATGGTGTGTTTCAGGTTGTGGTTCCGGTAAAATTTCGTGAGGAGGTCCTCAGGACCGCACATAATCAATCGGGACACCTGGGGGTCCGTAAAACATATAATTATATCTTGCGGTATTTTTTTTGGCCTCTTTTAAAGAGAGATGTGTCTCAGTATATTAGATCGTTTCACACATGCCAAATGACAGGTAAGCCCAATCAGAGAGTGAAACCCGCTCCATTGTGTCCCATCCCAGCGATGGTACAGCCGTTTGATCATTGATTGCGTTGGTCCTTTACCTCGTTCTAAAGAAGGTAGTAATTATTTGCTTACCGTGATGTGTCAAAGCACAAGGTATCCAGCTGCGTACCCGCTGCGTTCCATCACCACAAAGTCAGTAGTTAAAGCCCTGACCCATTTCATGTCAATTTTTGGAATCCCAAAAGTTATTCAGAGCGATCAAGGTTCAAACTTCTCGTCACACATTTTTGCGCAAGTGGTGAAACAGTTGAAGGTCCAGCATAAACAGTCTTCTGCATATCACGCACAGAGCCAAGGAGACTCTGAAGTCTCTGTTACGGGGTTATTGTGTGGAGATGAATCAGGATTGGGAGGAAGGGCTGCCATGGCTTATGTTGGCTGAGAGAGAGGTTGTGCAGGAGAGTGCAGGGTTTAGCCCCGATGAACTTGTTTTTGGCCACAGAGTGCGTGGGCCGCTTGCGCTGCTGAGCGATGCTGTCACGCCATCAGAAACCCCTAGTAACCTTGTTGACTATGTAAACGGGTTCCGGCATCGGTTGTATTCAGCTGGGGAGATGGCCAGAGAGAAGTTATCGTCTGCCCAGGGAAAGATGAAGCGTCTGTATGACCGAAAAACCGAGCAGTGCTCGTTTAGTTCTGGAGATCAGGTCCTGGCTTTGTTGCCAATGGTTAATTCGCCGTTCCAGGCAAAATGTTCTGGCCCTTTTACAGTGCTGCATCAGGAATCTGATCAAAATGTTCTCCTGTCCACGCCTAAACGTAGAAAAGCCACTCAGCTCTGCCATATGAATCTGCTGAAGTCATACTATGCTAATGAGTCTAAACCTCTCTCAGCAGCAGCGGCAGAGGGGAGTCAGTTCTTCGGAGGGGAGGATGATGGGGTTACAGCGCCTGATGAGAGCTTGTTGCGGGGAAAATTGAAGAACACTGAAACTTTGCGTAATCTGGAGTCACTGTTGGGTCATTTGTGGGCAGAAGGAAGGTCTGAGTTGACTGCTCTGATTCATAGTAATCTGTGTCTATTCAGTGATACACCAAGCCAAACACACATGATAGTGCATGATATAGATGTAGAGGGTGCGCATCCCATCCGTCATCGTTTCTATCGTGTGTCTGAGGAAAAACGTCAGGTAATGGACACAGAAATCAAGTACATGCTCGAAAATGGCATCGCCGAACCTTCTTGTTCAAGCTGGGCATCACCCTGTCTGCTTGTGGAGAAGTCTGATAAAAGTCCTAGGTTTTGCACAGATTATCGGAAGGTTAATGCTGTTAGTAAACCCGATGCGTATCCACTGCCTCGTATGGAAGATTGTATTGATCAGGTTGGTTCTGCGCAGTTTGTAAGCAAATTTGACCTTTTAAAAGGTTACTGGCAGGTTCCACTCTCCCCAAGGGCAAAGGAAATCTCCGCCTTATCACACCCTCAGGGTTATATTCCTATAATGATGAGTTTTGGTCTGCGTAATGCTCCCTCCACATTCCAGCGACTTATGAACAGGGTGGTGTCGGGGTTGGAAGGTTGTGCCGTGTACTTGGATGACGTTGTGATCTATAGCAATACGTGGGAGGAACATTTGGCCCGTATTAAGAAACTGTTCGACCGGTTGAGTGAGGCGTGCCTGACAGTGAACTTGGCAAAGTGTGACTTTGCAAAGGCCACCGTCACTTACCTCGGCAAAGTTGTAGGGCAGGGGACTGTGTGTGCCGTCGAGGCCAAAGTGAGTGCGATAACTAAATACCGAGTTCCCACCACCAAAGAAGAACTTCAGCGTTTCCTTGGTTTAGTTGGGTTCTATTGCAGTTTTTGTAAAAACTTTTCATCTGTGGTAGCTCCCCTGACGGATTTGCTGAAAGGTAAAGCCCGTTATGTTTGGACAGACGTGTGCCAGCAGGCTTTTGGTAATGTCAAGTCTGTTCTGTCTTCACCTCCTGTGCTTGCCGCTCCTTGCATGGATCGACCTTTCCAACTGCGTGTGGATGCAAGTGATGTCGGGACAGGAGCTGTACTGTTCCAGGTTGATGGCAGTGGGGTGGATCGCCCCGTGAGTTTCTATTCTAAGAGATGTAACTCGTTCCAGGTGAACTACTCGGTGATCGAAAAGGAAACCCTCGCGCTCATCTGGGTATTACAGCATTTTGACGTGTATGTAGGCACTAGTGTTCCTCTGATTGTGTACACAGACCATAACCCCATCACTTTCTTGCACTCAGTTTGTTGCCCAAATCGCAGGTTGATGCGGTGGATGCTTTATCTACAGGCCTATTGTCTGGACATCCGCCACATAAAAGGTTCGGATAACGTGGTGGCCGATGCTTTGTCTAGAGCTCCGAGCTCTTAAAGTGCCTCTTTGGAGCCGGAGTTGATGAGATGGGAAGGAGGAAAGTACAGGAACTACAAACGGTCGGTACAGATCCGTTCAATGTTAATTTTACTGTTTTGAGGTACAGATAAAAGTAATGTCAAATTAAAAGAAAAGGAAAATATGTGGGGAAATTGGGATGTTTACTGTTGGTGGGTCCTGTTGGGTAGTTGACGGTGTTCTTAATGGAACTCCTTTCTTTATGGGGGGGACTGTGACGACCCCTCCACACCACTAGGCGTTCCGTGGTCTCTCTCTCCACTTGTTTGCAGGTTCCAGTGCTGTCGGATGATTGTGGACTGACGAGCTGCACCTGGGCAGCTGTTATAAGACGGCCCATCGCGTTTCGGGAGGCCTCTCATTTCCTCTCGCACACTCCCCGTGTGAGCCTCGCGTCGCAGCTGTCTTTTTGATGTCCACCAAATAAAGGATTCGTCTCGCCTCCCAGCTTTTTGTTGCAGCCCAAGAGCCGGGTTGTAACATAATTAAAAACTTGAAAAATATTCCTCTAAGGTACATTTAGAACAGATAAAACATGTGCGATTAATTTTCGATTAATTGCGATTAACTATGGACATCATGCGATTAATCGCGATTAAATATTTTAATCGACTGACAGCCCTAATTTGATTATATATATAAGAGAGGAAGAACTTCTGAAAGGAGGTGCAGTTGATGTGTGTGTGTGAGAGTGAGTGAGTGAGTGAGTGAGTGAGTGAGTGAGTGAGTGAGTGAGTGAGTGAGTGAGTGAGTGAGTGAGTGAGTGAGTGAGTCAACAGCTCCATGTAAACAAGGCGATCATATCTTATCTTCACACAAATCAGATTTCTCAGAAACACCTGCAGCCTCTATATATAGAGGAATCCTCTCTATTGAACCATGATAATGAGGGGGGGGGGGGGGGCTTCCTGATGATTATTGATCTCTGTTAATTAGTCCAGAGGTGCACATCGGGCATAATTAGACTGAAAGTGATCCTAATGAATGCAGACAGCCGGGGGGAGTCTGCTCACCCTGAAACTGTGTGTGTGTGTGTGTGTGTGTGTGTGTGTGTGTGTGTGTGTGTGTGTGTGTGTGTGTGTGTGTGTGTGTGTGTGTGTGTGTGTGTGTGTGTGTGTGTGTGTGTGTGTGTGTGTGTGTGTGTGTGTGTGTGTGTGTGTGTGTGTGTGTGTGTTAAAGCTTTATCATCAGAACACACACATGAGGCTTAATAGGTATTTTACTGTCTTTTGGGTACATTCTGTATACATTTTGATCTTTTCTGAACCCGTAAAAGATCATTTTTTCACGTATTTTTAGTAAATATTACATCCTAACACTAGTTTATTTGAATGCATGGCTGTGCAAACACAAAACAATGCAACTTGTCTTTAATAATATGTATTTTCCTTGCTTCATACTAACATTATGCACAGGTTATATTACTAAATAACTAAGAGATGCAACAAAATAAAGGTATTGTGCATTTAGGAGAAGGATGGAGATGTTTCGTGCAGATATTTGGCTATACTTAATAATTAATATAAATAGCTTATAGTTATTATAATAAGAGGTATTTTACTGTCTTTTGGGTACATTTTTGATCCATTTTGATCTTTTCTGAACCCGTAAAAGTTCATTTTTAAGGGAATATTAATATAGCACCAGTTTATTTGAAGCCATGGCTGTGAAAACACAAAACTGCAAACATTTCTTTATTATTCTGTAACTCCGTATGTATTTTCCTTTCTTTATTCTCCAAACTCAGAGTGTGTTTCTGTCTGCAGTCAGGATGAGATGAGAGGAGAGGAGAGCAGAGGAGAGGAGAGCAGAGGAGAGGAGAGGAGAGGAGAGCAGAGTAGAGGAGAGGAGATGAGATGAGAGGAGAGCAGAGGAGAGGAGAGGAGATGAGAGGAGAGGAGAGCAGAGGAGAAGAGAGGAGATAAGATGAGAGGAGAGGAGAGGAGATACGATGAGAGGAGAGGAGAGGAGAGGAGATACGATGAGAGGAGAGGAGAGGAGAGCAGAGGAGAGGAGAGGAGAGCAGAGGAGAAGAGAGGAGAGGAGATAAGATGAGAGGAGAGGAGAGGAGATGAGATGAGAGGAGATGAGATGAGAGGAGAGCAGAGGAGAGGAGATAAGATGAGAGGAGAGGAGAGCAGAGGAGAGGAGAGGAGATGAGATGAGAGGAGAGGAGATGAGATGAGGAGAGGAGAGCAGAGGAGAGGAGATAAGATGAGAGGAGAGGAGAGCAGAGGAGAGGAGAGGAGATAAGATGAGAGGAGAGCAGAGGAGAGGAGAGATGAGATGAGAGATGAGGAGAGGAGAGAGGAGATGAGAGATGAGAGGAGAGATGAGATGTGATCAGATGAGAGGAGAGATGAGAGATGAGATGAGAGATGAGAGGAGAGGAGAGATGAGAGGAGATGAGATCAGATGAGAGGAGAGATGAGATGAGAGATGAGATGAGAGATGAGATGAGAGATGAGAGGAGATGAGATGAGAGGAGAGGAGATGAGAGATGAGATGAGAGATGAGATGAGAGATGAGAGGAGATGAGATGAGAGGAGACGAGATGACATGAGATGAGAGGAGATTAGATGAGAGGAGACGAGATGACATGAGAGGAGATGAGAGGAGAGGAGATGAGAGGAGATGAGAGGAGATGAGAGATGAGAGGAGATGAGAGGAGAGATGAGAGGAGAGGAGATGAGAGAGGAGAGGAGATGAGGAGAGGAGAGGAGAGGAGGGGAGAGGAGATGAGAGATGAGAGGAGAGGAGAGATGAGATGAGATCAGATGAGAGGAGAGATGAGATGAGCGATGAGAGGAGATGAGAGGAGGAGAGATGAGATCAGATCAGATGAGAGGAGAGGAGATGAGATGAGATCAGATGAGAGATGAGAGATGAGAGGAGAGGAGATGGGATGAGATCAGATGAGAGATGAGAGGAGAGGAGATGGGATGAGATCAGATGAGAGATGAGAGGAGATGGGATGAGAGGAGATGGGATGAGAGGAGAGATGAGATCAGATGAGAGGAGAGATGAGAGATGAGAGGAGACGAGATGACATGAGATGAGAGGAGAGATGAGATGAGAGGAGACGAGATGACATGAGATGAGAGGAGATGAGATGAGAGATGAGATGAGAGATGAGAGGAGAGGAGATGAGAGGAGAGGAGATGAGAGGAGAGGAGAGGAGAGGAGATGAGATGAGAGGAGAGGAGATGAGATGAGATGAGAGGAGATGAGATGAGATGGGAGGAGAGGAGAGGAGAGGAGAGAGGAGAGGAGAGGAGATGAGATGAGATGAGATGAGAGGAGATGAGATGAGATGAGAGGAGATGAGAGGAGATGAGATGAGATGAGAGGAGATGAGATGAGATGAGAGGTGAGATGATAGGTGAGATTAGATGAGAGGAGAGGAGAGAGAGAGAGAGAGATGAGAGGAGAAGAGAGGAGAGGAGAGGAGAGGAAGGAGAGGAGGGATAGGAGAGGAGAGGAGATGGACCTTTATTAATCCCTGTGGGGAAATTCAAACAGCAACAGGGTGAGATGAAAAAACAGGACAGATTCACTCAAGATTAATAAAATTAAAGATAAATTAATATAAAATAAAATGATATACAGTTAAGTAACTTTAAAATAAGAAATGAATTAAAATGAACATATATACATATTAGATGTATTTACATGTATGTGTTAAAACAGTGTGTATTTTATGTCCAGTACAGGTGGGAAGTAGTGGACAAATACTTCGTTTCTGTACTTAAGTACATGTTTCTGGTATCAGTACTTTACTCCACTACTTATTTTTCAGACCACTTTTTACTTTGACTTCTTACATTTCTAACACAAATACCTGTACTTTCTACTTCTTCCATGTTGAACTCAAATACCTGTACTTTCTACTTCTTCCATGTTGAACTCAAATACCTGTACTTTCTACTTCTTACATGTTGAACCCAAATACCTGTACTTTCTACTTCTTACATGTTGAACCCAAATACCTGTACTTTCTACTTCTTCTGTTGAACCCAAATACCTGTACTTTCTACTTCTTCCATGTTGAACCCAAATACCTGTACTTTCTACTTCTTCCATGTTGAACCCAAATACCTGAACTTTCTACTTCTTCCATGTTGAACCCAAATACCTGTACTTTCTACTTCTTACATTTCTAACACAAATACCTGTACTTTCTACTTCTTACATTTCTAACACAAATACCTGTACTTTCTACTTCTTACATTTCTAACACAAATACCTGTACTTTCTACTTCTTACATGTTGAACCCAAATACCTGTACTTTCTACTTCTTACATGTTGAACCCAAATACCTGTACTTCTACTTCTTACATGTTGAACCCAAATACCTGTACTTTCTACTTCTTACATGTTGACCAAATACCTGTACTTTCTACTTCTTACATGTTGAACCCAAATACCTGTACTTTCTACTTCTTCCATGTTCCAAACAGGCTGGTTACTTTAGTCTGAATGTGTGTTTGGTGGCGTGATCATTATTATTTAGAGTCATTGCGTGCCTATTGATTTGAACACGATCCGTGTATCCATCATTTCCTGGTCTTCTCTAAAGAAGAGGGACCAATGGAAACGTTGTCATGTTGCCGTTGTTCAGCATGGAAACATTCATTAGCTAACAATGACATTATTGTTCTATTAATATAAGGAGGTCAGGTACTCTTTAAAACAGCTGCTAGTTATGGGTACTTTTACTTAAAGGTGCCATGTCATGGCCATTTCTACTGATCAAATTCCATTGTTGAGGTCTATAAAATAGATTCACATTGTTCAATGTTCCAAACTCACATTGGTTTCTCATACAGCATCTCTGTATAGTATGTGTATTCACCTCTGTCCTAAACGCCTTGTTGGAGCTCTGCGCCCCCCCCCCCCCCCCCCCCCCTATGAGCCCACTGTGCTCTGATGTGTGATTATGTGTTACAATGGCGTTTGTTAGCAACCAGAAAATGACACCAGTAATGACAAACAGATGAGAATGCTGCGTGGGGTCTGGGTGCCGTGTTGGCGGGATGTTGAGGGGCTCGTTGCTGCGATGAGCCGACAGTGTGAGCTGGATTACTGGTGTTGTTTCCTGGCTGCTGCGTGGGGTCTGAGACAGCGAGACACAGCGAAACCCAGCCCGAACCCAGCCCGAACCCAGCCCGAGCACACACACACCCACAGCCTCCCCGCGTCCGCCGTCTCAGGCTGAGAAATCCGCGGAGCTGCAGCTGAGAAAAGATTGAGTGTGTGTGTGTGAGGAAGTCCGCGGATTGGTCCAAACGTAACGGCTCATCGCACGTTACGTTACGTCACTATACCCAATACGTCACTGTACCCAGGAAGAAAAAGAAAATCTCCAACGAGGCGTTCTGGGGCAGCATAGACAGGTATTTTCTGTGTTACAGTTTTACTCGCTACAGGGTGCACTTTGAGGGTTCGTGACTCTGCAGACCGTTTACATGCAGAACAAGCTTCATAACACAAGGGGACGGGTAATAACCAGAAAAGCATGACATGGGACCTTTAAGTACATTTCAAAGCCCATACTTCTTTACTTTTACTTGAGTAAAGAAGTTTAGTCAGTACTTCTACTTTTACCAGAGTATCTTTAAACACGAGTATCTGTACTTCTACTTGAGTAAAGCAAGTACTTCTACTCTCTCTGACAGGGTATAATTTGAAATATAAAAGTGAAGCATGACTTCAGAGCTTTTAGCCGCTAAGTGCTCCTCATTGTGACTGATTGCAGAAGATTGCGGAGACTTAAAGAAAGACAGAGTTTGGTGATATGCGTTCTGACAGGTGACAAATTGGCCTTTTCAGAGAAGCTGCACGCGTCACGCAGAGATTTATAAAGTCATCAGACGTTTTATCCGTCTGTTGAACTTCAACAAAGTCTCATGAGACGTGATATCAGATCAGAGGTCAGCTTTAACGTTCAGTGATTCACAGAAGCATCGTTTCTTATCGCAATTATCTGGTGATTGCTCACTTCGCTCTTCTTCAAACTCAGTGTTTCTATCTGCAGGAAGTCACACCTTTGGCTCAGTGTGATAAAACCCTCACACCAGTTCCTCCTAATTAGCAGCTCCCCATTGCTTTACCTCAATTAATATCCAACCAAAAAACGTTATTAAGCATAAATGAACATGTTTCAACCTTAAGATATGTTTACTATCTTGCACTTTGTCCTCTTTTATCTCTGTTTGGCTGCAGAATGATGTACACGAGGAAGATGTAAATATGAATCTTAAAAGGACCCAAAGCCACCAAATAAATACAGTACTAATGTGGGACTAATAAAGGTATTCTGATTCTGATTCAGTACAGTAAAAAGTGCAATATTTCCCCCCTGAGATGAAGTGGAGTTGGAGTAAAAGGGCAATACTTTGAGGTATATTGACTTGTTCCTAATTAATCTGACCTTAGCGACACTTCACTGGCATTAGCATGTGCAACAGGTGAGAGGTGTTAGTGTGTTGACGTAAAATAAACATGTTTCAACCTTAAAATATGTTTAAGTTCTTGCACTTTGTCCACTCTTATCTCTGTATGGCTGCAGAATGATGTACATAAATATGAAACTTAAAGATAAATAATAATCAGATAAATGTATAGTGCATAAAGAGTGCAATATTTCCCCCTGAGATGAAGTGGAGTCGGAGAAAAAATGGCAATACTTGCAGTGCAGGTAGATTGAGTTCCTAATTAATCTGACTTTACCGACACTTCACTAGCATGTGCAACAGGTGTTAGCGTGTTAGCTTCTTAGCATGTTAGCTCGTTAGCGTGCACGCTGCTGCATCCTGTCCTCTGGGAGCAGATCCTGGATCATTAGTCCCAGCAGAGACTCATTAGCTAAAGGGCAGAAGTCACCTTGCCGTGTCACTTATCGCTAAGCTAACGGCATGCTAAACACCTCATGCCATGGTGTCGCTAAGCTAACGGCATGCTAAACACCTCTCTGTGATGCTAAGCTAACGGCATGCTAAACACCTCTCTGTGATGCTAAGCTAACAGCATGCTAAACAACTCTCTGTGATGCTAAGCTAACAGCATGCTAAACACCTCTCTGTGATGCTAAGCTAACGGCATGCTAAACCCCTCTCTGGGATGCTAAGCTAACGGCATGCTAAACACCTCTCTGTGATGCTAAGCTAACGGCATGCTAAACACCTCTCTGTGATGCTAAGCTAACGGCATGCTAAACACCTCTCTGGGATGCTAAGCTAACGGCATGCTAAACACCTCTCTGGGATGCTAAGCTAACGGCATGCTAAACACCTCTCTGTGATGCTAAGCTAACGGCATGCTAAACCCCTCTCTGTGATGTCGCTCAGACACGTGTTTCCTCCCTCCAAGTGACTCCTGTTCGACTCCTGGAAAACAAACTAACTCCTGTCGATTTGAATGTTTGGAAACTATGTCCTGATATAAATCAAGAAGTTGTCGTAGTCCAAAATGATCCAAGTGCACTTTACTGGGAATATAACTTTATTAGGGGACAGGAAACAGGACTGAGGTAAACACACAACCCAGTCTCACGGTATTTCGTGTTATAGTCACAACATTTAATCTATTGATTGGAGGCTCCCGCCGGGTGCTCCGTCCTGCGTTTCACCGGGACCCGGCTCGCAGGGGGCGCAGGAGCTCCAACAAGGCGTTTAGGACAGAGAGTGAATACACATACTATACAGAGATGCTGTATGAGAAACCAATGTGAGTTTGGAACATTGAACAATGTGAATCTATTTTAGTGGACCTCAACAATGGAATTATGATCAGTAGAAATGGCCATGACATGGGACCTTTAAGTAAAAAGTACCCATAACTAGCAGCTGTTTTAAAGAGTACCTGACCTCCCTTTATATTAATAGAACAATAATGTCATTGTTAGCTAATGAATGTTTCCATGCTGAACAACGGCAACATGACAACATTTTCATTGGTCCCTCTTCTTTAGAGAAGACCTGGTTTCGTTACATTTCAAAGAGCTGTTTGACGCTCGGCGTAACCTTGGCGCACTGCCACTCCAACATCCAATCCCAGAGCTTGAAGATTAATCACGGGGACTGTAGTCCCAAACGATAGCTGAGGATTATGGGAACTCCGAAAAGTTTTTCGGATTTCATATCGCATTAACACCATATCCCAACATGCATTGCGGCTAAAACATCCAATCACCGAGCTTAAACCATAGCTGAGGATCTTGGGTAATCAGTTCAGTGGCTGTGTATCGCAATGATGCTCGAAATGTCCCTTATAGGCCTACGTCTGTTTCCGGTTATTTTATTTTGAAATTCAGTTCCTGATGGACGGCAAAAAAGCCAGAGATTATGGAATTAAACAAATAAATAAAAACAAGGATACTTGTGTGTTATTGTTGAGTAAATAACAGTGTGTTATTTAGAAAAGAATAACAAATTAGAAGGAAAAAAAGATTTACAGATTTCAGTATTCTGAGGCTCTGAGCTCCATTTCTTTTCCTCACTGACGGCAGAAAAAGTCAGACATTATACGATTTAAAAAAAAAACTATAATCGTGGCTTGGTATTGAGTAAGAAAATGTTTTTATGATCCACGCAGCTTCCGGTCTTCCAAGACCCGACCGGACAAGAAGACGTGGTGCAGGCACGAAACACACTACCAATAGAAATACATTGCTTTGAAAATCGTTCTGTGTGACACGAGAAAAAGGGGAAAATCGTGTTGGTGAACACGGATCAATAGATTAAATGTCGTGACTATAACACGAAATGCCGTGAGACTGGGTTGAAACACACCTTCAGCTGATCATAGCTTAGCTTCACATATATCACATCTCTCAGAACACCTGCAGCCTCGGAGGAATCCTCTCTATTTAAACATAATATTGATGAAGGGGAGGTTCATCCTGACCCTTATTGCAAAGTGACTCCTGTCAGCTGGCGGCAACCTGCGTGATCAATGTCAATGATTATTGTTTACATGTGGGTCACGTAGCTCCTTGGTGACGCAACAAATGGCTAATTGCGAGCTACGCTATCAGCGGCGTCCCAGGGGAATATGTCTATAAATAATATGGATCCCATGCATGCAGGGACCCTCCAGCGACGTCTTTGAAATGTAAATCTGATCTTTTCCCTCTACAGTCTCAGAGAGGGAAACCGCTCCGCTGCAGAATACTAAAAACAGCTGCTGTGATGTTAAAGAGGAACCGTTCAAGAGTTATTAAAGCCTCTTATATTCACTCCTGCTTTGTCTTCAGCAACATCTGCATTCAAACGTCTCTGCAGGGGCACAGTTCTCTCACAATGGAGACATAAAACCTGCCTTTTCTACCGTTTTCTGTACATATATATATATATATATATATATATAATGGGTGAACTCAGCAGCGACTTTGACAATTATTATAATTTCTTAGCGAGCAAAACATGCATTTATACGCTCTTCTCAAAGCCCCCAGACTGCATTCAAAGAAACAGTCTTTTTACCTTTGCTGATCATCCGAATTGGAAGTCATTCAAGATTTATTTTGTCAACAATCAACAGCTGTTTGTGTTGATTGTGACCCTGGATGCACGCGCTCTTTTTCAACACTGCGACGCTGTTCAAAAGTGACGATATAATGGTTCAAATCTGCAGCGATTTGGACAATTATTATAATTTCTTAACAAGCAAAACATGCATTTATTTGCTTTTCTCAAAGCTCCCAGACTCTCTTCACAGAAAAAGTCTTTGCTGATCATCAGAAATCACAGAATTGGAAGTCATTCAAGATTTATTTTGTCAACAATCACCAACAAATCCTGAAAGAGACATTGGACGGACGCTCATTCTCAACACTGTGACGATGTGCAAAAGTGACCATATAATAGTTCAAATCAGCAGCGATTTGGACAATAATCATCATTTATTAACGTGCAAAACATACATTAATGACCACTCTTTAAAGCAACCAGACTCCACTGACAGAAACAGAGATTTTAACTTTCTGATCCTCGTAAATCTGCATATTTCAAGTCTTTAAAGGATTTTTGTGAGTTTTCCTTGGATGATAATACTCATCTCTGTCTCTCCTACATTTCCCACTCTTGGCCTCTCTTTGCATCAAGTCGTTCATGTCTTTAGTGTTTTATAATCTGTAGATGTAACAGTTTTCCTGCCAACACTGACCTCTAAGCTTCTTAACTCCTGCTCTGCTCCCAAAGCTCCTCTTTGCTGTTTCCTCACATTATTTCCTCCTCCACATCTTCAGAGAAACTGCTCCATGTTTCACACACACACACACACACACACACACACACACACACACACACACACACACACACACACACACACACACACACACACACACACACAACACACACACACACACACACACACACACACACACACACACACACACACACACACACACACACACACACACCACACACACACACACACACACACACACACACAACACACACACACACACACACACACCACAACCACACACACACCACACACACACACACACACACACACACACAACACACACACACACACACACACCACACACCACAACACACACACACACACACACACACACACACACACACACACACACACACACACACACACACACACACACTTCTTTTGAGTAGATTTCTCACGTTTCTCTCGCTCTGTCTAAAGGCTTGTGTTCATGCTTTCATTTATAAGACCCTATAAATAAACAGGAACAAATCTGCAAAAATAATCTAGAAATGTCTTAGAACCTTACTTACCTTAGATACCTTCACTGTTATCACTTAAAATAGGAAAAAGCCAAGTTTAACCAGACAAACATTCAAAAATGGAGCTAAAAGTTAGTGCAAGTGAATCTGCATTGAAGTGATGTTCATCCAGAGGCTGAATGCAGACGATGGGAGCAGGGTTTTAAAACGTGGTTATTTATATGAAAATGGGTTATTTCAATAACTTCTGCACGTCACATGTGACTTATTATTCATGCTATGGGTTTTTAGGTTAAGTGTGTAGAGCATGAATCTGTATTTAATGAATATTGATAAGTCAGAAATGTAAAAGTGTTTTCTTTAAAACATTAAAATAATAAAGTCAAAGTGAGGTTGTTGTCAGCTCTCAGCGTTCCTCCATTAAATCACAGCGCCTGTTAAAAGCTCGCTAAGTGCTGAAATATTAAATACATATTCAATATTTATTTAATTCCTCATTATTTTAGAGTACCTGCTTTTACAGATAATTGATGATTCCTCTTGATAAAGTTCAGAGGGCAATGACCTCAGGATTAACCCTTCAATTACACACTGAAATATTATAAACCAGGACGAGGTAAACAACTGTTAGGCCCAGGTCCAGGGGAACCTAGGCGCGGCACAACATGGCACTCTCCCCACTGAGACAGAAGAATGCCTTTGGTGATTTTAATGTAATTGTTTTTAAAGGAGGCGAGACAACTCACATAAACAATTAACCCTGGGCATACATAAATCTTGCCTAACAAGAATAAGTGAAATCAAAAACAGGCTTCTTACCTAACCTAACGAGAACACAGGAGAACACAGGATGTGAACAAAAGAAGAGCAAAGCAAAGCGTGTCTTTCAAGACAGATTAAATTAGCTTATCTTTACAAAGATACAAAATGTACAAAAGGACCGGTAATCGTTAGATTGAACCGCGCAGAACAATAGATCAGGTTCGCTACAACAGACACGGAGCTGGGAGTAGGAGAGGTCGATGAGAGAGAGGGCCGAGGGACTGCGTGGCTGCAGCTTAAATGCTCCTGTCTCTCCAGGTGGACCAATCAGCATGTCGAAGGCAGCCAATCAGCTAACGGGCACCACACACACACACACACACACACACACCACACACACACCACACACACCACACACACACACACACACACACACACACACACACACACACACACACACACCACACACACACACACACACACACACACACACACACACACACACACACACATACACATACACATACACCCCCCCCCCCCAACTAAAAATCAAACATTTCCCCCTAAAGAAATGTTGGATTCAAAGAGACCTGGACAGAGCATCAGCCATGACGTTATCAACACCCTTCTTGTAGCAACAGGGACCAGCGCATAAGGCGTTGGTTGCTGTTCTGCATCCGAGTCAGAAACACGAGGGGATTGTGATCAGAGAAAATCACAGTTGGCACAGAACTCAACCCTACGTACACTTCGAAGTGCTGTAACGCCAAAAGCAAGGCTAGTGCCTCTTTTTCCATGGTGCTGTAATGAAGCTGGTGTTTCTTGAATTTCTTTGAAAAGTAACAGACCGGATGCTCAATGTCCCGCTCATCCTCCTGCAGGAGTACTGCGCCCACACCGAGCGCGCTGGCGTCCACTTCCAGTTTAAAAGGGCGGGTGAAGTTTGGAGCAGCGAGCACAGGGGCACTGCAGAGGACCGCCTTGGCGGCCTCGAAAGCCGACTGACATGACGATGAGCACTGGAAAGGGACTTTGGGACTTGCTAAACCCGTCAAGGGAGCTACAACATCAGAAACATTTCTGCAGAACGCACGGGAATAGCCAGCCATCCCCAAAAAACGACGGAGCTCGCGGCGCGTCTGGGGAGCTGGGACATCTACAGTATAATGGCCTGTACCTTGACAGCCACAGGGCAGACCTGACCTTTTCCTACTTGCTTACCTAAATTTGTCACTACAGCCTTCCCAAACTCACATTTTGCCAAATTGAGTGTGAGGGGGGCAGACCGCAAACGATCAAAAATCTCACTCGGAGTCCTCAGATGCTCAAACCAGGTAGACGAATAGGCCACAATATCATCTAAATAAACTTCACAGTTGCCAACCCCACATAAGACTCTGTTCATCAGCCGCTGGAAGTGGCGGGGCCATTTCTTAACCCAAAAGGCATAACTGTGACGTTTATTTAGAGGATATTGTGGCCTATTCGTCTACCTGGTTTGAGCATCTGAGGACTCTGAGTGAGATTTTTGAGCGCCTATGCGCAGCACAACATGGCACTCTCCCCACTCTCCCCACTGAGACAGAAGAATGCCTTTGGTGATTTTAATGTAATTGTTTTTAAAGGAGGCGAGACAACTCACATAAACAATTAACCCTGGGCATACATAAATCTTGCCTAACAAAAATAAGTGAAATCAAAAACAGGCTTCTTACCTAACCTAACGAGAACACAGGGAAACACAGGATGTGAACAAAAGAAGCAAAGCAAAGCGTGTCTTTCAAGACAGATTAAATTAGCTTATCTTTACAAAGATACAAAATGTACAAAAGGACCGGTAATCGTTAGATTGAACCGCGCAGAACAATAGATCAGGTTCGCTACAACAGACACGGAGCTGGGAGTAGGAGAGGTCGATGAGAGAGAGGGCCGAGGGACTGCGTGGCTGCAGCTTAAATGCTCCTGTCTCTCCAGGTGGACCAATCAGCATGTCGAAGGCAGCCAATCAGCTAACGGGCACCACACACACACACACACACACACACACACACACACACACACACACACACACACAGACTGATACAGCTCAATACTATATTCAAAGTGTAGAGCCGTGCAGATTCAGGAAGAGGTCGTGTTGAGCAGAGGTGAGCAACATGTTGTGCAGGATTCACAGTTTTAAAGAGAAGAAGAAAGTGTTATTGTGCATTAATTAAGAAGATATACTGTCTCCCAGCAGCATCTATTTCACATTTCAATAAACAATGTTTTCTTCCTGTACAGTTATTCCTGTATGTGTTTCTAAAGAATCACATAATGCATGAAAGGGTTTCCCGTTAACTTCAAGACGTCCTCAGCTGTTTAGATCTTTGCCGTGCAGAGAGGAAGTCAAAGTTTCCTTCCACATTGAAAGGAGTGAAACTCTTCAAATCCTCATCTAACCTCAGATGGTGTGGACAGAATAACAGGAACACCCAATAACACCCAGCACCAATGAGGAGCTTTGAGAACAGATTTAGAGGCAGTCACAGTCAGAAAGTGTTTTATTTTATAAAAAGAAATCCCTCTTTTGAAGGAAACCTGCTTTGCACGCTGACTCCTGAAAGTCCACTGATGTTCTGGGCTTTTCATTTCTCTTCTGCAGGTTTGGTGCTGCTTCACCTCCGCTTTCTGCTCTTTGTGCAGCGGCATTAGAGAGATTAGAAAAGCTCTTTCTGAAAGGAAGTCGCTCCGTACAGCTGGCTCAGGACGGATGCCTTTATATCAACCTGACCTCGTGTCGCTTAATTAAAAGTGACAGATGTTGGTGTTGTCTGTGCACTAAGGCACTTCAACCCTAAACACAGGAGGGTTTATTCGTGTCTTTTCTGTTTGAAGGCCGTGCAAACGTTCCCCGACACATTGTGCTGACAGACATCCAACATACGAATGATTCACACAGGAAAAACACGCTAAAGACGAGTATGTCTCTACGTAGAAACGTCCCAATCACGGCTTCAACAGCTTCTTTTTCAGGGTCAGTCATTCAGGGTCTGTCATTCAGGGTCTGTCATTCAGGGTCTGTCATTCAGGCTCTCCTCAGACTCTAAACCAGAGCTGGTGGTTGTTAAAGAAGTTAAGAGCCGTACAAAGAGGCTTTTATTCAAACATTTAGTGATTTTTATGACGATCAGAGTAAAAATCACTGTTTCTGTCACAAAAAAAACAACAATTGTGATGAGAAGCCACATTTTCTCAGAGACTTCTCTACGATCTGACGAGTTGGTGCCGCCTGTTGGATATTTATAGAGTCTCTTTCTTGGTTTTTAGAGGATCCCTGTACATATCGTGTGTTTCTAAATGTGTTGATTATTACCCATGATGCATTTAGATGGTGTTTTCTCTCTCTGCGTCTTCCTCCTCTCATATTTCCTGTTTCTCTAATCTCTCTCTGGAGGGTTCAGATTAATGAGTTCCTGCAGCTTCGTTCATCACATTAGAGTTATTTCACCTTCATTGATTGAGGCCGCGCTCGGGAGGCTTTTAAATGACAGGAAGTCCATCAGATTAATCAGAGAGCAAAGATCAGCCAGCAGAGATCAGCCTGACGGAACATATGTATTCCACACTAACAGAGGCCAGAACACGTGTTAACAAGAGGGTACAGATACCCCCATGAAGCCCCCTCACTTCATTACTGACAACATTACACGTTTCCTGACATGTTGTGTTTCAATATGCAAATGAGGTATTATCTATGAAAATATGCTAATCTGCAGAAATGTGCATATTGGATAGCAGGTTATCTTGAGGGATATCTCTTTGTAGCACTCCTTCAATCAGAAGATGCTGCCATAAAAAGTCATTTTCTGCATGTTCTTATTAGTAAAATGCTCTATCAATCTTTAAATCTTCAAATGTTCTCACATTTTATGTATAAATACTCATATGTGGTGTTTTGTTATGCTGGCTTTTGGTGAATTTAGGATAAATCTGCAGACATAAACGGACAAAGGCAGTGAAATAAACTCCTAAATGTGGATTTTTGATGTTTTTGTTGCACTAGTCTGCAAGAAGACATGCTATAGAAGCCAAAGACTGCTCCATCAATCAGGCTGTGAATCATATATTACAACTTTCCTGACATGTTATGTATAAATATGCAAATTAGGAATTATGCAAAGCTAACGTTTGGTGAATTTAGGAGGAATCTTCGACACAAATGGACAAAAAACCCTCTTTAGGGTGTTTCCTTTGCACTAGTCTGCAAGGAGACATGCTAGAGAGGCCCACAAAGTGAAAGCTGCATGAAAGCAGTGTCTCTCCTTCATGACCTCATGGTGATAAGTGATAGTTGCTCTCTCTGTCTTCTTCTTCTCCTCCTCAGTGTCTGCTCGTGGCCTCCAGCTGCCGATGATCAGAAAGAAAGGAACAAAGAGAGGAAAGCTCTCCGTCATCTTCTGATCTCCAGCAGCAGGAGAACAGAGGATGAGTCACGGATCGTCTGCGGGGGAAAACACGAGAAGGAGGTCAGTGGTGGCTTTTTATTATTGAACACATCCTGATTATCTCCCAACGCTGAAAAGACCACATCAAGAGGATGTTGTGGTTCTGCACAAGAATCTGGATTACGGATCATTTAGGCTTTTAGTTACAATAAAGAAAAGTCATACACAATACAGTCAGTAGATCATTTTGTCTTCATTCACATTATTCTATTTCATAAGATCAGAAGAACTTTATTGATCCCAATGTGGGAAGTGTTTGTGTTGCAGCAGCATCAAAAGACAAGGCATTGTACAATAACAATTAAAAGACTAGAAATAAAGAAGAAAGTAGAAAGTAGAAAATATACATGTTGCATTGACAAATGAACAATAACAAGATATAAGTATTATATTTACATGTGACTGATTGATGAATATAGACTTTTGCACTACTTTTTACTTAGTATTTTTGTGCTTTATTATATATTGTTGGAGGAGCTCCGGTCAGAAACATTTCATTGCCATTTCCACACTGTTGGAGATTAAACCTTTGAATGTGTGGCTCCATGACAGGATATCACACTTTATTGTTTTCCTCATTATCTTAAATGGTGAAAAACAACACTGCACACACACAGCTGATTGCACAGCATCTCCACTGGCTGTGTAACGTGGAGAATCTTATTATGTGTGCTTTTTGGGGCGTGTGTTCAGCGCTCGCTCATCTGAGAGGATCTGGACGAGGCTTTAAGAGTTTGTACACAGATAGTGAGGCTTTCTTAGAAACATGCATATATCAGTCAGTTCAATTCCATCTCCTCTGTCTTATAGACATATGGATAAGTGATGCCTGCTGACATGTGTGTGTGAAGTGTCCGGTTTGAACCCTAACTTGTTATTGCCGAGACTAAAAAAAGAAGAGGTTTCACACATGCTTGGCCGGAGAGAGGAAGACCACGCTTCCTCTCATTAGACAATAAGTACTTCTACCAAAATGGAGTTTATACTACAATTACATAAGGTGAAAGAGAGGCTTATATAACGGAGGCTTTTGGGATCTGACAGACATCCGGAGAGACAGGAGAAACTCTCTCACCTGCTTTTTAAGGTCTCCAACGCTCAGAGACAAGTTTAAAGACCAATAAAGACAGATATTTGTTTCTGAGGAGCCATATGATGTCTGTCAGAGCGGATTTATACTCTGTCCGTCACTCTGCCGTCAGCCTGAAGTTCTCCTGCAGCTGATCGGACTTTTTAAAGAAATACAGCCCGGTGTTTTGAGTTATTCAACCTGAGACGTGAGACAGTCGCTGCATTAAATGTGCTTTGAAGGACCCTTAAAGACCATGATCGTCAAGGCGTGTTATCAGAAAGGTGACAGTTTCAGTAGGAATGCTTTGGAGTCACAAAACCTCGAGTTCTTTCTGCAGTTTAGTCAAGCTTTCCTCGACACGAATCACTCTCATAAAGCGTCACGTAATACCATGAGTTACTCAGACAGCATGCACAGAAGCAGGGTATCTTTATACATGGAAACCCTCTCAGGACATATCTAATTGTGTTGATGAGAGACATGATGATAGAGTAACGAAGGAGCTTCAAACCACCGGAGGAACAAATGCATTATGATAGAAACGTGCAGAACAGATGCAACCTTCCATCTGAACAGTGAGCTGGGGTGCGTCACTCTTTAGTGTCCCCTGGTCTCCAGCTGTGTGCGTCACTCTTTAGTGTCCCCTGGTCTCCAGCTGTGTGCGTCACTCTTTAGTGTCCCCTGGTCTGCCGCTGTGTGCGTCACTCTTTAGTGTCCCCTGGTTTCCAGCTGTGTGCGTCACTCTTTAGTGTCCCCTGGTCTCAGCTGTGTGCGTCACTCTTTAGTGTCCCCTGGTTCCAGCTGTGTGCGTCACTCTTTAGTGTCCCCTGGTTTCCAGCTGTGTGCGTCACTCTTTAGTGTCCCCTGGTCTCCAGCTGTGTGCGTCACTCTTTAGTGTCCCCTGGTCTGCAGCTGTGTGCGTCACTCTTTAGTGTCCCCTGGTTCCAGCTGTGTGCGTCACTCTTTAGTGTCCCTGGTCTGCAGCTGTGTGCGTCACTCTTTAGTGTCCCCTGGTTCCAGCTGTGTGCGTCACTCTTTAGTGTCCCCTGGTCTGCAGCTGTGTGCGTCACTCTTTAGTGTCCCCTGGTTCCAGCTGTGTGCGTCACTCTTTAGTGTCCCCTGGTCTGCAGCTGTGTGCGTCACTCTTTAGTGTCCCCTGGTTCCAGCTGTGTGCGTCACTCTTTAGTGTCCCTGGTCTCCAGCTGTGTGCGTCACTCTTTAGTGTCCCCTGGTTCCAGCTGTGTGCGTCACTCTTTAGTGTCCCTGGTCTGCCAGCTGTGTGCGTCACTCTTTAGTGTCCCCTGGTTTCCAGCTGTGTGCGTCACTCTTTAGTGTCCCCTGGTCTGCAGCTGTGTGCGTCACTCTTTAGTGTCCCCTGGTCTCCAGCTGTGTGCATCACTCTTTAGTGTCCCCTGGTCTGCAGCTGTGTGCGTCACTCTTTAGTGTCCCCTGGTTTCCAGCTGTGTGCGTCACTCTTTAGTGTCCCCTGGTCTGCAGCTGTGTGCGTCACTCTTTAGTGTCCCCTGGTTTCCAGCTGTGTGCGTCACTCTTTAGTGTCCCCTGGTCTCCAGCTGTGTGCGTCACTCTTTAGTGTCCCCTGGTCTCCAGCTGTGTGCGTCACTCTTTAGTGTCCCCTGGTCTCCAGCTGCTGTGTGAAGATCTTGTGGATTTTATAAAGACGGAACAATTTAAAAGGTTTCACCCTCATAGAAAGAAGTCAGAAAGACACGTTGATGTTTTCTGGGGGGTTTCCTCAGGATTTTGGACATATCCTGTACATGATGCATGGAGATATGTTTTAAGATAAGATAAGATTCAGTATTTCAAACAGCAACGGGTCAGATTGAAAAACAGGAAAGCACAGATTTTTACAAGATTAAAGATTATTAAAGTTAAAGATGAAATGAAAATGATATACAGGTAAGTAACTTAGTAAATAAGAAATGAATTAAATGAACATATATACATGGGTCATATAAACATATTACATATATTTACATGTATGTTAGATGAACATTAACAGGGTGTACAGACAGAGAGATCGAAATACCATTTCCCACAATTCCAAATACAAAAATACAAATATATATAAAAATATGTATAAAAATATGTATACACCTATTTATACACAATCAACAGACAACAGATTGTTGGCGCCTGAGCATAAAAACAATATATTTGTTAAGTTAGCTTTCAAAATGTGTTCCAAAACGTGCCATTAAACCCTGAAGGTGAATGCATTTCACTCAGACACTCAGCTCCAGGCTCACTGAGGGTGAAGTGGACGAGCACATACACTTGTGTAAAATAAAAAGGAGTAGATGGGGAAATGTGTAAATCTAAAGTATTTTTACTACTCAGCAGACCATAATAACCTGAGAGGCTCAACAGCATCCTCTGGGACCCAAAGCATGCTCTGACAGAGAATCTGAGCTGCTACCATCTAATGGAGATCAATAAAGTCAGCCTGAAGCATCCTCTGTGCTCCAGTCCTCTCAGTGAACACAGAGCTACAGATCAGATGCACGCTGAAGGCTCTTTGAGCATCTCTCTCTGATCCTGCTGTTGATGTTCCACATGGAGCTGCTGTGATGTTCCACATGGAGCTGCTGTGATGTTCCACATGGAGCTGCTGTGATGTTCCACATGGAGCTGCTGTGATGTTCCACATGGAGCTGCTGGGATGCAAGGAGCATTTCAGACTTGATCTGACCGTTAAAGTATGATCGTTCTTCCTCTCCTTTCCCTCGTGTGAAAGTGTTCCTCCTCCTCTCTGCTCGGGGCTCGGTGTCAGCTTCCATCAGGAGGAACACATGCTCTCTGACACAAATATAACCCAGCGTGGAGGAGAGAGTGAGAGCTGCTGGTCAACATGTGTCACCTCGCCTCCAAATCACTGTCCCTGAACACATCACGGAGAAACCCTCCGACGTCATGCCTTCGTTAGCTAAAACCTGAATGCTAATACGACCTTTGTGTTTGACTGCAGGTCTGAAGGTGGGAAATGCCAGAAAGAGGAGTGACAATACATCTCAGAGCTCTTCAGAAGCAGGTCTCAGCCTCCGTGGAAACACTCGCTCTTAATTGATCATTTGCCTTTCTAATTCCTCCCTCCTGGGTAATTGGACAGCATAGTTTACTTCCTGTCTTATAGAGGAGGCTGTAAATGAGCTGCTTTATTTCCACTCGTAAAAACTCAGCTTGGCCTTTCCTCTTTAAGACATTTGAGCAGAAACGCTGGTTCTGATTCTAACGCTGAATAATGAAAAGAGGCTAAACAGACTCGTGCATTATGCAGACAGGAAGCTGCTGTCTCCAGATGAAGTATTCTTCAGCTTCAGGACTTTGTCTCCACGCATGCTTCAGCATTTCATTAAAGACGTTTGAAGGACGGAGACCTCTGCCTTCCCAAAGTTAGGAGGTCGGTCTCCAGGCTTCTGTGTTCAGGAGCTTTGATTCATAACGTAGAAGCATCATGGACAAAAGACAGCAAAGGAAAGGGATTGGGTCAAGCCATGAATACTTTTTGAGATGCTGATCCAATACGATGTGTTTAAACTCACATGAGAAGAAGGAAGAGAAGAAGAATATGTTTCCAGTGTTTAGACAAAGGTGAGCCATGAAACGCGTACCTAACGTTTTGGGCGACTTTTCGAGATGTTGAGGGGGCGTTGACGTCAGGAAATCAGTTTATATTCATCTTGGGTCGATAAGTTTCATGAGAAATGAGTCGGGTATTTTTTCTGCTGAAAGACAGACCAACAGAGTAAGCGCAGAGTTAGCGCAGAGTTAGCGCAGAGTTAGCGCAGAGTTGCAGGAAAAAGCTGCCGGATTGATCCGTCCAGCATCACGACGTGTGCAACCCAGACACTTTTAAGAGGAGCTCTTTTGAGTTTCTCTCGATGCATGTTTCAGCGTTTTTTAGGACGTCACTCCGAGACCTCAACAAATCCCACAGTTGGGATGTTCTTCAGACCTTTGTGAGTTCATGAGCTTTAATATGTAGAAACAACATGAACAAAGCATGAGGAGGAACAAAGGGAGTGGCAGACATCCTCTCTGCAGACTTAGTGTGTGCATGAGATAACATGAAGACATTCCCAGTGTGACAAGGAGGAGCAAAGGGAAGAGCTGGTGAGCAAGGAAACATCTTTTAGGAGATCTGCAGACCGTCCGAGATGTTTATCAAACTTCAGAGAGAGAGTTCACCTCAGGAAATCTACCGAGGAGAGGAAGAGGAGAGGAAGTGGAGAGGAAGAGTTGAGGAAGAGGAGAGGAGATGAAGAGGAGAGGAAGAGGAGAGGAAGAGGAATGGAGGAGAGAGAGGAGAGGAAGAGGAGGAGATGAAGAGGAGAGGAAGAGGAGATGAGAGGAGAGGAAGAGGAGAGGGAGGAGAGGAAGAGGAGAGGAAGTGGAGAGGAAGGGAGAGAAGAGGAGAGGAGAGAAGAGGAGAGGAGATGAAGAGGAAGAGGAGAGGAGATGAGATGAAGAGGAGAGGAAGAGGAGATGAAGAGGAGAGGAAGAGGAGAGGAAGAGGAGAGGAGAGGAAGAGGAGAGGAGAGGAGAGGAGATGAAGAGGAGAGGAAGAGGAGAGGAAGAGGAGAGGAGGGAGAGGAAGAGGAGAGAGGAAGAGGAGATGAGAGGAGATGAAGAGGAGAGGAAGAGGAGAGGAAAGGAGATGAGAGAGAGGAAGAGGAGAGGAGATGAAGAGGAGAGGAAGAGGAGATGAAGAGGAGAGGAAGAGGAGAGGAGAGGAAGAGGAGATGAAGAGGAGAGGAAGAGGAGATGAAGAGGAGAGGAAGAGGAGAGGAGATGAAGAGGAGAGGAAGAGGAGAGGAGAGGAAGAGGAGAGGAGATGAGATGAAGAGGAGAGGAAGAGGAGAGGAAGAGGAGATGAAGAGGAGAGGAAGAGGAGATGAAGAGGAGAGGAGATGAGATGAAGAGGAGAGGAAGAGGAGATGAAGAGGAGAGGAAGAGGAGATGAAGAGGAGAGGAAGAGGAGAGGAAGAGGAGATGAAGTGCGTGCGTGTGTTACCTTGGTGATGTGCAGAGAGAGGCCGTGCAGCCGCAGACTTCCTTTGGACTCTCCAGGATCAGTTCCTCTGTCTTCGTTCTGATCCGGACCGTCGGGCTCCTGCCAGGAAGAAGTCCCCTGGCTCATCAGGATGGACGTCTGACCGTCTTCAGGAGACACTAAGACAGATGTGGAAGGACATTTTATTATATATAGTGATAGGTAACTGTAATAACAACAACTGATATATTTTTGAAAGACTGATTCGTTTTGACTCTGATCTACAAACACATAATGGATAAAGGGTTTGAATCAGCACTTGCAGAAGTTTGTAACTTTCAAATTAGTTTTCCCAGGAGCATTACTTCATACAGCTTTAAAATAACCACATTGCTCATTCTGGTGTTGGTGATCCATAACATGATCAATCAAAAGTGATCTAATGTGAAACTTCCTGAAAACTGCCTGAAGTGACTCTTATTATCATGTGTTCATTCAAACCTATATAACCAGTCTATGATTAAGACACAGTGATAGAGATGAGATATGCCAAATGACTCCATTAGCTCGTTTCCGCCTGCAGTCCCTGGAACACATCCTTCATCTAAACTGGAACCACAGTCTCTTTCACACTGACATGCAGACATGTTCACGTACACATTATAAACTATGAATACTAGCACATTTATCAGTACAACCAAAATATAACTAATTCATATATTAGTTTAATTAATTTGAGCTCAAAACAAAGTTAAAGTTGAAGAGACAGGTTGCTAAATATCCATTACTGCACATTTTTATTCCATTCTATTTCAATGTAAATTCTGCTATATTTTACTATCTTTTTTATAATTTTTTAACGTTATTATAGTTTTCTTAAAATGGTTTTCTATCTGTGTTTTACATTTTTGTTTTATTCTCTTATATTGTACTTCTTAAATATATATGTTCAAATATATTACACAGTTTTCATGTGTTAATAAGACCACTGTTCAAAAACATTCGGTCAGTTAAAGCTGAAAACATGTTCGAGTTGATCAAAAGAAAGCCCAATAACACATTTCCATAACAACCTTGAAATACACCGTTCAGATTTCCTCTTATTGTGATCGATCTGGAGCTTCTGTTGGAAGGAGTCAGCTGCTCACACAATCACAAACACCCGGTTTGATGTAGGGTGTGTTTCTTAAAGCATTTTCAAGTATTAAGCATCATTGACCCATTGGATTGATTTTTCCATCGTATAACTGAACTTATGAGGCAGTAAACCTCACCTCTGTTGAGGGGCCAGCCCTTCGTATATATTTCTGTATGTGGCCCTCGGTGAAAAGGTTTGGACACCCCTGGACTAAATAAAGAGTACATTGTGAACTATTTGAGGTAAAGTAGCAGAGGTTGAGACGCCTGCAGGTCCTGGTTGGTCAGTTTGAAGAAGCGCTGGATCCTCTCCAGAGACGCCTTGGCCTCCAGGGGAACGCGTTGAGGGGAAGGATCAACATCCCCTCCAGAGACTCCTTGGCCTCCAGGGGAACGCGTTGAGGGGAAGGATCAACATCCCCTCCAGAGCCAGCGTGGTGAACACCTGCAGGGAGAGGCAGAAACCCAACAGACTACCCAACAGTTCACAATGTTATTAAGGCCATTCAAATGTTATTCTATATGCTCTAAATATATATATCCTTCATTATTGATATGTATATATTCACTGTTTGCGTAATTTGTTTATCTTCTACTGTTGATGTGTATATCTTTATTGTTGTTGATTTTTATTTACCTCTTATTCATGTGCAATGTCTTTTCTATACTGCTGTGACGAATTTATGACCAATAAAGCATATCTTATCCTATCTTAGTTTTGGGTGATTATTTACTTATGAAATCATAAATATTACAGTCTATTCCTGGTGATAAATACAATACATCCAACAAACTGGACCCAGCTGTTTCAGGTAAACAATCCTAAAACCGGTGGATTCACTCCCGGCTCAAAGTATCTATAGTGTCCTATATGTGTGAAAAGACAGGTTCAATTCACTTTATGCATCAAAGCAGTTTAAGGAGTAAAGTGTCCCACCTTGGCGGCAGTGAGCTGGGGCCCCAGCAGGGTGTAGGAGAGGAAGGTGAGGATGGAGATGACCACAGGTAGAGCTGCCCAGGTGTAAACACACATGGCGTCCAGGTACTTCAGAGCCTTCAGGTGAGACAGCGCCTCTTTACGGCAGGTGTTGATCTTCTGCGTGAAATGAGGCTCCCAGTTGTAGAACTTGATGACCCGAATGCCGAAGAGGACCTCCGTCATTAACTGAGCAAGGCACCGGACATCCCCCTTCCCCCCTCACTATTACAAGAAATAATTAAATGCATTAATATTAGTTATTATTATTTTGTTAAAATACATATAAATGCATCCTCTCAAATATGAATTGCTTTAATGAAGGACTTTATAATTTATTTATCATGGCTGTTGATAGTATTACTACCACCACCATCCTGTCTAAAAACGACAACTTCTCCTACCACAGCACTCATTTAAACATCCGCTCCCACCTTCACGCGTGTGTCCTTGTGTCGGAGCCTTGTGGCACGAGCATCAGAGCCACGCTGAGCCCCCCGAGGAACAGGTACAAGGTGATGATCAGCCTGAAGGGGAGGCTCCACAACTCGTGGAAACTGTTGAAGAAACTGTTGAAGAAGTTGACCACGCGTCAGGTGTCGGTGCTCATCAGATTCACCACTTCTCCCAGCGTGGCTCCGGCCAAACTGCTGCCTCTGAACCGAAGAGATTTACCGTAAACCGCCGACATGAGAGCAGCGTGGGCCGAAAGAGACACCTGAGCAGAGAGAGTACACACATCCTTTACTCAAGTAGAAGTACAGATACTCGTGTTTAAAAATACTCTGGTGAAAGTAGAAGTACTGACTAAACTTCTTTACTCAAGTCAAAGTAAAGAGGCTTTGAAATGTACTTCAGTAAAAAGTACCCATAACTAGCAGCTGTTTTAAAGAGTACCTGACCTCCCTTTATATTAATAGAACAATAATGTCATTGTTAGCTAATGAATGTTTCCATGCTGAACAACGGCAACATGACAACGTTTCCATTGGTCCCTCTTCTTTAGAGAAGACCAGGAAATGATGGATACACGGATCGTGTTCAAATCAATAGGCAATAGTCTAGTACCAGGAGTCTAGAACCAGGAGTCTAGTACCAGGAGTCTAGAACCAGGAGTCTAGCACCAGGAGTCTAGCACCAGGAGTCTAGCACCAGGAGTCTAGCACCAGGAGTCTAGAACCAGGAGTCTAGCACCAGGAGTCTAGCACCAGGAGTCTAGCACCAGGAGTCTAGAACCAGGAGTCTAGCACCAGGAGTCTAGCACCAGGAGTCTAGAACCAGGAGTCTAGAACCAGGAGTCTAGCACCAGGAGTCTCGTACCAGGAGCAGTGGGCAGCTATTGTACAGCGCCCGGGGAGCAAAGGGAGTGAGGGGGGAAGGGGGGTGTCCGGTGCCTTGCTCAAGGGCACCCCGGCAGGGCAGGAGGTGAACTGGGACCTCTCCAAGTAGCAGTCCACACTCCATATTTTAGGTCTGGTCGGGGACTTGAACCGGCGACCCTACGGCTCCCATTTATATCGTACGTTTATTTATATAACACATTTTCTGATTATTTCTAGACTAAATGACTCATTTAATTCTCTATTAATGCGTCGATTATTTAACAACAACTCATTGAGAGAAATAAATCAGCAGATCAATAACGAGTGAATGTAATTATTAGCTTTCAAATATACAAGTCTTTATTAACAAATGAACAATAGCTATAATGAATGTTGGCAATAAATCCAGCATTAATTTAAGAAATGAAACAATACAAATAGTAATAGAAAATAATTGTACAACACAAATGTGTAACGGCAACACACTTACACTTGAAGCATTAACTTGCATGACAACAGGGAAGTAAAATAAGTAGTTTGACTGGGTTTTGATTCCGTTACGACTGAATTATAACCGTCTAAGTGACTATAAACGACCTCCATATGTTCGGTTTGGACCCCTTCCTCTAAAGCTAGCAGTATCATTTCACCGTGTTGCACAATATCTGAACTAATTGAACTCTTTGTCATCAGACTATTTAAGATTCCTGCGTGTCACGCCTGGATTAATTAGCCCTCCATCCCTCCAGCTGTGACGCGTGTCTACGTGCAGCAGAAGTGAATCAGCGCTGATGCACGACACCTGAATGCAACGCAGGTCCGACAGGAAGCTGCTCTGGTGCAGTCTGCAGAAAGGATCCATCGTTAACAGTTCCTAATGAAGAGGGAGAGCAGTCAGTGTGTCTGGAGGGTGAGTCTGTGTGCAGCTTTACAGTGCAGACAGAGGGGGAGGGTCCCATGATATCAGGGTAAGGGCATATCAAGCATAATGTGATCAAAGAATGACAGAAAATTATCTTGATTTTTCACATTTAAAAACAATAGAATTTGAACCGAAATATAGACGTTTATATTTTTTGCAAACATTTATTTTTACATCTTTTATTTTAATTATATATTTTAAATAATTGTATATTTGCTCTTTTTTTCTGTAAAAAAACATCTTCATTTGTGTTTTTGTTTGCATCATTATACCCCAAAGCAAATTCCTTTTATGTTTGAACATATCTGGAGATAAACCGGTATCCTGTGCGTTTCAGTGGAAGCAGATTCCTTTTAAGAAATAGGAGAGGCATAGAGGGCAAACACACTCATGCATTATGTATAAAACACTAAAGATACCAAAGGAAGTTAGGAGTAAGAAACTAATAACAGAAGCAGAGAGGGGAGTTAGAAATGAGAGAGGCAGAAAATAACCTGAAATCCAGGGACCCCCTCTCATGTTGTGATGGTGCATCAGGTGTGGCACCTTTGGGCCCTCATTTGTTATCTTTATGACAGAGGTAGACGCGCGCACACGCTCACGCACGCTCCCATATGACTCATCTTCACGTGTGAGCGCGCAGCCTCAGCCTCGGTATATAAACGTCCTGCTCCTGATCTTTATAACTTTAGGCTGTTTCTGCAGAGAAGAGAAGGAGGGCGGCATCTCGCCAACACCTGCGACCCAAGAGGCTTACTGGACCCCAAGAAAGACTAGGTACGGAGACAATCCTTTATGTCATGTTTCAGACGCATCTCCTTGTTTTCTAGCCAGGGTTTAACTCACTAAGTGGATTGTATTCTTGGTAAATGCAGCATGGAATAAACTGTATCCAACATTGACGCAAATATCTGTCTTTACGCGCAGATGTTCCACGTCTTTATACAACTTCTGTTTCGATAAAATAACACTTTATCCATCCTCACCACAGCGTGCCATCACTGTGTCTTTTCCTGCGTACATTTTGGGTTTCTGTAACCAAGTGGTTTTCATGCATCAAGTCACATTTTCATCCTTTCTAGGCAGGGTTTAACTTTATTCTTGGTAAATGCAGCATGGAATAAACTGTGTCCAATATTGAGACCAAAATCTGTCTTTACGCGCGGATATTCCACGTCTTTGTTTAACTTTTGTTATGATAAAATAACACTTTATCCATCGTTACCACACCGTGCCATTACTGTATCCAATATTGAGCAACAGATCTGTCTTTATGCGCAAATATTCCACGCATTATTCTTTCATTTCATTTCTACAAATGATAATGTACACGTTTATACATCGTTCCCACAGCGAGACATCCGTGCGTAAATTCTAGCTTTAACCAAGTGGATTTTTTTCAGGGAAAATTCATAATGGAATAAACTGTAGCCAAGACTGAACCACAAATCTGTCTTTACGCGCAGATTTTCCACATTGTGCTCCATCTCTATATATTTGTTCTGCACATTTTAAGATAGGCTAGTTGCAACACTTTTATCCATAGTTGCCTCACCGTGTCTTTTTGGTGCGTAAATGTAAGGCTCCAAGTGGATTTGCTCTTGGTGTCTGCTCTGTATTCTCAAACTTGTATTTGCAGCATGGATTTATATTTAGTTTTAGTTTTTGCTGAGCCAAACACTTCCTCTCTAACGCGCAACTATCCCACATTTCTGGAGATGTTATTCACAACATAAATGTTTTTTTTTCGTGCGTACACTAAGATAAGATAAGATAGGACTTTATTTATCCCGAAGGAAATTGTTGTGCCAGAGTTACAACAATACAACAAACACATTAAACTCCTCAGCACATTTCATCCGAGAGTTTTGATTTAAAATACTAACGTGTGTGTTTCCCTCCGCAGATTCCTGTTGATATCCTGACATGAAGCTCAATTTATTTGGCACCACCGTGATTCTGCTAGTTGCCTTCTTACCGCGCTACGAATGTCGGGCCATTGAGAGTCCTGGCGGTGCCCAGCAGCAGCAGCCCGGTCCCGTAGTGGAGCGGCTCGGGGAGGAGTATTTCATCCGGCTGGGGAACACCGGGGACTCTTCTAACTCTTTCCCAGCCATGATGCTCCCCTCCGGGCTGAACAGAGCGCTGCAGCTGACGCGGCGCCTCCTTCAGGGGAAAGTTGGGAACATCAGGGCGATCCTTGGAGACGATGAGGAGTCCATGGAGAGAGGAAGGAGGTCCGAAGACCCTCCGATCTCTCTGGACCTGACCTTCCACCTGCTGAGGGAGATGATGGAGATGTCCAAGGCGGAGCAGATGGCGCAGCAGGCGCAAAACAACAGAAGAATGATGGAGCTGTTCGGGAAGTGAAGCGCCAAAGATCTCCTCCTCCTCCTCTTCCTCCTCTTCCTCTTTCTGTCGCATCTCCACCATCAGTGCTGCTGTGTCACTCTTATTTAAAGCTTCAACCTCAAACTGCGGAGTTAATGTCGATCACTACGCTTCATGACAAATACACTCTTTGTTTTGGATTCTGAACCCTGTATTTATGAGATTTATGTTTGTTAATAAACTTATGTGCAACCAGTCATTTTCTGTTGTGCAAGACAACGTCTTATATCTATATTTTAAATAAAAAAATTAAAAGCAATGCTTACACTTCTCTGTGGATATCCTTACATATAAAACCCAGCTGCTAATGATATTAACAAACATGTTCATCTCCAATCTCACATTTTCAGGAAAGTGAAACACAAAAAAATCACCTACACTGACATCGATCGATACACACACCACACACACACACACACACACACACACACACACACACACACACACACTAAATGAAATCCCAAATGTGCACCAGGTGGATAATAGTCTGTTGAAATCTGGCTCTGAACATAAAACAGGTATTTTCATTCTGCTTTAGTCCAGTTTAACGAAAGGATTTGAGAAAGCAGACACTGTTTGCAGCTTTAATGAAACATAATATTCAATACATGGCATAACGTGGTGTTTTGTTCCAACATGGGAACACATACCTGTGCAACAGAGACTACAGGCGGCATGAAATGGGGAAAATGTCACAGTGATAAAGTTTTATCAGTCATAAAAAAGAATACGAGCGGGAGGGAAAGCTAATGGAGCAGAGAAAGGTCAGAGCACCAACCAGGACATGTGGAGAAAAGCAGAAACACTGATCCTTTAGTCACCGAAACACAGTCTCTTCCTCAGAAACACCTGAGAAACACCTGAGAAACACCTGAGAAACACCTGGAGAAACACCTGGAGAAACACCTGGAGAAACACCTGGAGAAACACCTGGAGAAACACCTGGAGATCCTCTGATGATGGTGTTTTTCAGGTAGAGGTGGAGGCTGAGTGAGACGTGACAGGAGCCTCCCCCTCTCCATCTTCATCTTCATCATCTTCATCCTCGTCTTCATCGTCTGAGGAGAGAGCAGCACAGGTGAGAAAGCAGCGACTGCCTTTATTTTTTACTTCTTAAATATGTTTTATTGAAGGAATCTGTAGATCTGTAAATCTAATAGAAATACATTTATGCAAAAATATATATAAATGTAATAAAAACATAAAAGAGAACAAATTATTTAAGAAGTCCCCTTCAAAACTATCAAATAAATACAAATGAAGGGAAGCAAATATTAAAAAGGTGCTGAAATATTATACTGAATAAATACATAATACTCCTCAGCTTCAGGGGGGGCCTGAAGGGGCCTGAAGGGACCTGAAGGGGTCCTGAATGGGGTATGAAGGGGTCTGAAGGGGTCTGAAGGGGCCTGAAGGGGGCCTGAAGGGGCCTGAAGGGGCCTGAAGGGGGTATGAAGGGGTCTGAAGGGGTCTGAAGGGGCCTGAAGGGGGCCTGAAGGGGTCTGAAGGGGTCTGAAGGGGCCTGAAGGGGCCTGAAGGGGCCTGAAGGGGCCCTGAAGGGGTCTGAAGGGGTCTGAAGGGGCCCTGAAGGGGCCCTGAAGGGGCCTGAAGGGGTCTGAAGGGGTCTGAAGGGGTCTGAAGGGGCCCTGAAGGGGTATGAAGGGGCCTGAAGGGGCCTGAAGGGGTCTGAAGGGGTCTGAAGGGGTCTGAAGGGGCCTGAAGGGGCCTGAAGGGGTCTGAAGGGGCCCTGAAGGGGCCTGAAGGGGTCTGAAGGGGTCTGAAGGGGCCTGAAGGGGTCTGAAGGGGCCCTGAAGGGGCCTGAAGGGGCCTGAAGGGGCCCTGAAGGGGTCTGAAGGGGTCTGAAGGGGCCCTGAAGGGGTCTGAAGGGGTCTGAAGGGGCCCTGAAGGGGTATGAAGGGGCCTGAAGGGGCCTGAAGGGGTCTGAAGGGGTCTGAAGGGGCCTGAAGGTCATGGGGTAATTTATCAAGCTGTTTATATTGGAAGAGCTCTCAGAGTGATTTTAAAAGAGAAGCCTTGGAAATATTCAAACCATAAGTCTGCCTCCTCTCAGAGAGGGTTAGCAGACTGACTGGCTGTGTTGCTCTAAGTTCAATCAGATCGTTTCATAGTGATGTCACTATGTTCCTGAAGTAAACAGAGCAGTCCAATGGAGGCAGAACTGAGCCTCTTTTGTCCTGGATATATTCCTGCTACTGCAGTATTTCTGACCTTTAAAAGAACATTTCAATCACCCAGATGTTTGTACATTGTTTATAGTGATTGATATACTACTTTTCATTTTCATTTTAATTGTTAACTCTGTCTAAGAATCTATGAATCTATGAATCTATGAATCTATGAATCTAAGAATCTAAGAATCTATGAATCTAAGAATCTAAGAATCTATGAATCTAAGAATCTATGAATCTAAGAATCTATGAATCTATGAATCTAAGAATCTATGAATCTAAGAATCTAAGAATCTAAGAATCTATGAATCTAAGAATCTAAGAATCTATGAATCTAAGAATCTATGAATTCAAGAATCTATGAATCTAAGAATCTATGAATCTAAGAATCTATGAATCTATGAATCTGATAAAGATTCTTAGATTCAAATAATCTCCATCACCTAGTTCCCATCTCTATGAGCATCACTTCAGTCACATGCTTTCATCACATCCATCCATCTATCTCTCTATCTATCTATCCATCTATCTATCTATCCATCCATCTCTCTCTATCCATCTATCTCTCTCTCTCTCTCTCTCTCTATCCATCTCTCTCTATCCATCTATCTATCTCTCTATCTATCTATCCATCCATCTATCTATCTATCCATCCATCTCTCTCTATCCATCTATCTCTCTCTCTCTCTCTCTCTATCCATCTCTCTCTATCCATCTATCTATCTCTCTATCTATCTATCCATCCATCTCTCTATCTATCTATCCATCTATCTATCTATCTATCTATATATCCATCTATCTATCCATCTATCTATCTATCTCTCTATCTATCTATCCATCTATCTATCTATCTCTCTATCTATCCATCTATCTATATATCCATCTATCTATCCATCTATCTATATATCCATCTATCTATCCATCTATCTATCTATCCATCTATCTATCCATCTATCTATCTATCTCTCTATCTATCTATCCATCTATCTATCTATCTCTCTATCTATCCATCTATCTATCCATCTATCTATCTATCTATCTATCCATCTATCCATCTCTCTATCTATGAAGATACTAAAGATACTAAAGTTATTGAAGTCGTCTCTCACCCTGCAGGAAGTCGAGGCTCTTCAGCGCTCGGCCCTCCTTCGTGAATTCGACGCTGAAGTGATCCATGTTCTCATATCCTCGCTCCACTTTATCCAGGTGAGCCGTGCTGCAGGCGTCCGTGAGCCTGGAGAGAGACAGGTGGATCAGAATCTATTGATCAGACTCAATCTATTGATCCCAGATCGGGGAGTAGCTTTTAACCCCTTTGCACCCGGCACTCTCCCGGTCAAATTGGCTCGAGACATTGAGGTCTAAAAACATTTAAGAATCATTTGTGATAAAGTTATGTGTAAAAAAAAGCCACAACGGAAATAATGTCCACATTTTGCACCCGTTTGAACCGTTAGGGTCAAATGAACATATAAAGTCTCTAATATATATCTTCTTTATCTTAATTCCTAACAACATATGAAGCGTATATGAATAGTGTTTGCAAATTCTCAAGTAGAAGTGAAAATAAGTTTCATTCGTGTTAAAGTTTTATGTAAAAACCCACCTCCAAAATAATAAAGACTGCATGCAACAATATATAAATAACATTAAATTAGATCAGACTGACTCGAGACATCATTGAGGTCGAAAAACATTCAGGAGAATCGTTCGTGATAAAGTGAAATGTAAAATATAGTTCAGCTGGAGGAGCTCAAACAGCTACACACTAAGGAGTTCTTATTATGATATAACGTACATTTCTCATGCATTTGGCAGACTTTTGGACACAAACACACGTCTATTTATTCCATCTTTCTTATAAAATATGAGAAGAACAAGGTCTGCACTCAAGGTGTACGCATCAGAACAGAAAGATGGACACAACAGTTGCTATGCATGATATCAAATACATATTTAAATGTTTGACGCCTCTCTGTTTCCATCGTTCGTGATAAAGTTATGTGTTAGAATCCACCTCCAAAATAATAAAGACTGCATGCTTATCCAACAATATAGAGATGACATTACATGAAAAAGCATGACGCAGAGTTTGAGTTCAGTCCCCGTTTGAGTGCTTTTCATCGAGATGTTGTTATATATTTATATCAGACTGTGATCAGGAGTTATTCCTGGAAGTCTCCGCTAATTATTTGATGCTTTTCACAGAGCAGGTGTTACATTTGAACCAAGAAAGAGCAGCTGAGAAGACGTCACACACATTGTTAGTGTCTAATAACTCAGGTAGGAGCTGGAGGGCGGAGGTACAGATTAGATGGCAACTTTTTGAATTAAATGAATTGGTAGTAGTACTTTTTTAGGAAGAGCCGCACAAACCAGATGCTTTTCCACCTGTGGGCCACCGTAGTTACTCCGAATATCCCACAAGTTACTTCTTATTGACTTCAAATAACATTTGGTTATCTTCTTTTAATTATTAGACATCTTACAAAGACATGTACTCACTTTTTGAGCAGAGGCTTGGTGTTCTGTAGGAGAGAAACAGAAACACACACTTAGCGTCACACACTGATCTCCATGTGTTTAATCATTTAAACCGTATTTAATTCAGTCTGAATGTACGCTATTTAATTTCATATTCTGTTCTTGTACATATCATATTCTATTTACATGTATATAGACTTCTTGCACTACTTGTTATTGTATTTGATTATATATGTTGCATTGTTGGAGGAGCTCAGGTCAGAAGGATCTCATTGCCATTGATTCAAAGATTCAAAGGTTTTATTGTCATATGCACATAAGCTACAGTATAGAAGTAATACAAATACAAATAGAAAATAGTGCAAGAAGTCGATATACACGTAAACAGAATATGATATATACAAGAACAGAATGTAACATTAAATATAGTACATTATAACCAAAGTAGATACGGTGTGTTGCAGTGATAACTATTTAGAGAAATGAGTAAGTAGACGCAGTGGAGGAAATAAGTCTTTGATTTGACCCACTTGAAATGAACAGTCTATATTTCTAATGGTAGGTTTATTCTAACAGTGAGAGTAAGAATATCAAAAAGAAAATCCAGACATTGACATTATATAAAAGATAAAGTTGATTTGCATTTAACTGTGGGAAATAAGTCTTTGATCCCCTTGCAGAACATGTGTTAGAACTTGGTGATAACTATTTATATGAATGAGTAGATTGCAAGATGACAAACAGATGAATGTTTATGGAGGCACTTTACAGAGTTCAGGTGTTTAGCAGTCTTTGAAATGTGTGTGTGTCCTGGTCTCACCTGCAGGAACAGAGCCATCTCCGGCTCCTCCATGTTCTGGATGCCGTGCTCCACCATCTTGCAGCTCTCCTCCAGATGTTCTCCGTACTTCTTGTTCAGTCCTCTGATGTACGTCAGCTTCTCGTCCTGCTCCGACGTCACTTTCTGACTCATGTCTCTCTTCTTCCCCTCCAACACCGAGTACAGGAGGTCGAACTTCTCACACACCAGAGTCTTCTGCCGCCGGCCGTTCTCCTGCACACACACACACACACACACACACACACACACACACACACACACACACACACACACACACACACACACACACACAGGGTCAGTATCTTGTATTTTCTTAAATAGTCAATCAAGTTTTTAAGACTATTTTAATGCCATCCGAAAATATATTTAAGACCAATGCAATTGTTTCTACTTCCACTGTCTTATCAGTGTTAAGACTCCTCCTCACTACCTCCACCTGCTGCAGGTGAACCTCAGGTGAACCTCAGGTAAACTTCACTACTCAATCCACTGTCTGTTGTCCAGAGGTAGAGATACAGTGAGAGCATGCAGAAGAGACAGGTGGATGAACCGTATTTAATGTTGTCTTAATGTGTGTAGAGATCCGTCCTGCAGTGTGAGTGATGCAGCAGTGTGTGTGTGTGTGTGTGTGTGTGTGTGTGTGTGTGTGTGTGTGTGTGTGTGTGTGTGACCTCTATGACCCTGCAGGCCTCCTCCAGCTGGCTGACGATGCCCTGCATGCGGTCGTTGTTCCCGACCATCATCGCGATCCCGTCACTCAGCTCCGACTGAGAGGAAAACACAGAGAGAGGAGGAGGAGGAGGAGGAGGAGGAGGAGGAGGAGGAGGAGGAGGAGGAGGAGACGTTCCAGCAGAGATTTAAATGTGAGGAGTTCACAGTGAAAGCACCAGCACCAAACTACACAAAGGAGTTACTATGCATGATAGAACGTATCATATAATGCTTATTGAACACAAACACTCCTCTATTTATACCATCTTTCTTATAAAATAGGAGAAGAACAAGTGGTGTACTCAACATTTAAGTATCGGTGCTAAAATATAGACAAAAGAGTTATTATGCAGCATGATATAAAATACACGTTTAAATGTTATTTCTCATGCACTTTGCAGACTTTTGAACTTGTCTGTTTCCCTCTCAGGAGTTCTGCTCTGATCTTCTTGGTCTGGTAGATGTTAAAAGTAAAGTACCAGCACCAAAATATACATCAAGCAGTTCTTATGCATGATATAACATACATTTCTCATGCATATTGCAGACTTTTGGACACAAACACACGTCTATTTATTCCAGCTTTTTTATAAAATATGACAAGAACAAGGTCTGCACTCAAGGTGTACGCATCGGAACAGAAAGATAGACACAAGAGCTACTATGCATGATATAACATACATATTGAAATGTTATTTCTCATGCACTTTGCAGCCTGCTGTTACCTTCTTGGTCTGGAAGATGCTGGAGATGGGCGCCACCTCGCAGTCTTTGTGCTCTCCGAACACTTTGCACATGGAGCAGGTGGGCACGCCGTGCGTCACGCAGTAGATGTTGATCTTCTCTCCCTCGTGCACGGCACACATCGGAGACTCCTCCTTCCTCTCGGAGGCCGGCGTGCTGCTGCTGCTGCTGCTGCTGGGGAGGAAACACACCCAAAAGAGACCTATAATCACCACAAAGGACAGAAGAAGACACAACACGACCAAAAACACACCTATAATTACCAAAAAGATACAAAGAGGACACCAAATTACAAAAAAACACAATAAATAACCCAAGATGTTATTTATTATCTATGTAATGTTTTCATTATATTAAAACACTGTGACCTCGGATGATGACTCACTGACACTAAACAGTGATATATGAGAGATGGCAAAAGTACATCCTTTACTGAAGTAGAAGTACAGATACTCGTGTTTAAAATACTCTGGTGAAAGTAGAAGTACTGACTAAACTTCTTAAGTAAAAGTAAAGAGGCTTTGAAATGTCCTTCAGTAAAAAGTACCCATAACTAGCAG
>CM062285.1:616748-621748 GCA_031216635.1 Dissostichus eleginoides
ACGATATCAATAATAATGGTGGTCGTAATAATAATAGTTACGGCTGATGATATATTAGTCTAAGGATAGTTTATGTGTGTGTCTTGCAACTTCCTCATTATTATAACTAAATATATCCCGTGTGTGTGTGTGTGTGTGTGTTGTGTGTGTGTGTGTGTGTCTGTGTGTGTGTGTGTGTGTGTGTGTGTGTTGTGTGTGTGTGTGTGTGTGTGTGTGTGTGTGTGTGTGTGTGTGTGTGTGTGTGTGTGTGTGTGTGTGTGTGTGTGTGTGTGTGTGTGTGTGTGTGTGTGTGTCTGTGTTTCCGTGCTGTAAAGGGGCGTGGTTTGATCCCTCATCACATCTGATGCAGTTTCCCAGCATGCATTAATCTGTCTGAGGACCGTGTTTTCTCCCCGGCTCTCCGCAGCTGTTTTCCCCGGCCAGAGGAGCTGATCTCCGGGTGTCTGCAGCGGCATGGCCCGGTCCTTTTGATCCGAGCGGAGCGTCTCCTCCTCGGCCTTTTCTCCCCCAGATTCTCCCTCCTTCAGCGGAGAAATGAGGAACCCTCTGCCCGGGGCGGTGCTCTCTCTCTGGATCCTTCTGGAGGTAAGAGCAACATAATTATAAATATCATCATGCTATAATTAGATATATGACAAGTGTGTGTGTGTGAGAGAACCTAATGTGTGTGTGTTCAATGCAGACACAATAACAAGCTAGTCTGATGCTATTGTTGTCACAGCGCTCTCCACCAAATCCCATTCAAACATCACATAATTACATCTTTAATCCTCTAATTCCAGAAATACACACACCCTATAGCAATAATGTTGATTTATATTAAATAAATGGCATTGTGTGGTTAGTTCGGCTTATAAATAACCCCCCGAAATACACTAATATCAATAAATCTTAACTTTAATATTTATAGCACCACCTTCTGGATTGGCATGTAGGCTAAAGGACATTTAAATATAAATGAAGGTGTTTGTTCTGGCAGATTTTTTCATTTTTTTGACAATAACTCAACATTTAATTGTGTTGTGTGATGCTCTGTGGGAACTAGGCTACCTGTGATGCTGTCATCCTTTGTCCTTTAACCACTGGGCCTGTAGGACACACACACACACACACAACACACACACACACACACAGGTGTACAGTAGTGCAGCATCTAGCGCTGTTTTCATAATGCATTCATGTTTTGCTTGATAAAAATGAGAGAAAATATTGAATAATTGCAGTTTTCAGTCCAAAGTTGTGTCTTTAATGTCTTTCTGTCAGTCCAAAACTCTAATATATTCACTTTAATTATGATATAAATTGAGAAAAGCAACACATATTCACATTTACGTGGCTGGAAGCGGCATTTAAAGATGTCTTTGCATGAAAAATCCATTAGTTTCAGAGGATTTTTCTGTGAAATGACAAATGGCTGCAGGAGACTTAACCCAATTGTAAACTCTAATATCAAATTCTCATTACTTTCTCATTAGCTTCTGTTAAGGACTGTACCTTACAAGTGTACTATTGTATGATATATTGATTTTACAGATCACTATACAACAATCTCTTTAAGTCACCATGCCATTTTGATATAATAATAAATAAAGCAGCAAATCTCCAGTTTTGAGAAGCTGGAAAACTGCCTTTTTGAGGAGATTACTTTACTGATTCATTGATTATCAGAATTATTGCTGATTATTTTGTTGTTCTTGCAGATTAAGTGTACAAAAGGCAGGTGACTGAACCCTAGTTTAGTTCATTATTGATCATACTTTGCACACATTTCTCATGATATACTGTTAAGTTGTGTAAATCACATATTTGATTACTTAATGATCACTTATTAGGTCTGGAACATCATCTGATTTAATTCAGGGGATTCATATGAGACGATATGATATTTACACACGCAACAGAAATATTATAAAACCATTTTATTGCTCGGTTTTGCAGGAAATGATATTTAATGGGATATCAAAATAAAAGCATGCCTTAATGAAGCGTCGCTCTTCTCTACACACACTTTGGTGTCTCTAAAGGAGAGAGGTGAACATCACGAGGGATCAGAGGATCCTTCAGGGACACTGAGGGAGGAGATTCCCTGTAATTGTCAGTCTCAGGTCCTTGAAGGCATCACAGCGAGGTCTCGACCCCTGCTCCTCCTCACTCTCATTATTAACCTCTTCATTATTATTTAACTGCATTCTGCTTCGTCCATTTTGAGTGTGAGCGAGCGTCCTGAACTCTGAGAGAAGATCCTGATGACTTTACATTTAGTGAGGCGTCGTTTTGATTTCACTTAAAGAGGTTTCCCTTAATCCTCATCATATGGGAGTTAAAGCCATGCAGGAGGATCTGAGAGGGAAGGAAGCGTAATGAAAGACTCAAAATAGACTTTAAGGAGGGTTCGTTCGTGTCTGCTGTTGATGCTTGGATTCACCTTTAGTTTGAAATACAAATATCATTTAGTGGGAATGCTGTGTCAGCATTCCCACTAAATGATATGCTACGCACGAAATTCCACATCGCAGAGACTCCGTTCAAACATCAACACGTTCAGCTCGGTCGGGAATCCATTGCTTTTCTCATTCATAACTTTCATAATTCCAGAGATACATCCCATAATTCATCACATTCTTAACATGGAAGTCAATGGAGAAACTCTTCAGACTTGGACAATCTTCATGCAACTTCAACTGCTAACTGCTCCTTCATGCTTTCACTCAGAAACCTCATTCCAACTTTAAAATGTTACACATCTTTCTGACATTATTCCTGTAACACAACTTTTAAATCAGATTCATACTTTTAGAGATATTACACATTGTTCAGACCTTGGTAAAGAGGCCTTCTTCAGATTTTAGAGTGCGTGATGTCACAGCTAGAGTGGAGGACAGATTTAATTTTGCCTTCATATTTTCTTTTAAACCTGCCATAATTCCCAAACCCTACATTCCTGAGACATCATTGTTCATGAGAAACGTAGGAAAACATCTCGTAGCTTGAAAAATAAAAAAAATTAAGCAAAATAATTAAACAAAATGCCTCTTGAGGGCATGAAGTGACAAAAACGTTCAACATGTCTCCATTAAACCCCATTGTAAGTTCAGCCTCATCTTTCCCCACCACAGCAGCCGCACACCTTTAGTTAATCTGCCAAAAAGGGCACATTATTGACCCGAAAGTACACAAAAAGCACACTGCAGATGCTCAAGGTCCTTGACATGCTTCACGCTTTGAAATTTCACCGATATCTGTTACGGTTCTTCAACAAAACGTTCCCATGTAAGAGCTTTATCTCTCATTCAGAACAATGGAAACCTTTGATCTCTGGACACCTCGTTGGAACACGATGATGTCATAACTCCAACTGACGTGCTCAGAGCAGCAGACTTCAGATAATGGTTAATGGTCCTGCCCTCAACAGTCTACGTCATTATGGGTTTCTCAATGCGTTTCCATGGAAACGCACCCTCGCCGTAAAACACGATGTCGCTATAACTCCTATGAAATGTTCAAAAAGTGCTCAAACTTCACGTGTGCTAACAGTCCAGCCGTGAAGACATCGGGACAGTTTTGAGATTTCTTAATGCCGTTGCCATGGCAACACAATGCTCACCATGAAACACGGTTTTCTCATAACTTCAGTGAAAATGCTCCAAACGGCCCAAAACTTCACAGGTTTGGTAACGATGCAGCCATCAACGCATCTAAGCGTATTATGGGATGTCATCAAATGCCGTTGGCATGGCGACAGATCATTCGCCATCAAGTTAGTTCAATAGTTTGCAGTTCAAATATTCTGCTGCTTTTCCAAGCCTTTCTACTTTCTTTTCTTCTCTCATCACACATTCAAGCCCCCAGTGTTCATGTATCATTTCAATCTAAAGTCTTCACTTTCTTCTCATTACATTTCAGCACAGCAGTTCAGCGTCAGCTGTTCAGCATCAAGCATTCCCACTAGCAGTTTCTTCAGGAATTGCATTCTCTAGTTCATCATATTGCCCTCTGCTCTGATTGGTTAGCTGGCTCTGGTGTGTGTGTGTGTGTGTGTGTGTGTGTGTGTGTGTGTGTGTGTGTGTGTGTGTGTTTCTTCATTACAGGAAGTGTGTGTTTTTAAAAGTCTTACATCCACAAAACCCTCTGATCATTTCTTTTCTCACAGTTCATCTCTTGTTTCTCTGCAGACGTCACTTTTTGTCGGCGTCGTGAAATATCTGTTCAATATTCGATACAGATCAGGAGTGAGTGTGTGTGTGTGAGAGGAGTGTGTAACAGTTCTAAAGGTCTCACACAGATCAGGTACAGCTATGCAGAATACAGCTCTTGTGATCAGCTCGGTTATAAACTAGCTTTATCGAGTTTGTTGCATGCCACGTTTTCTTTGTAGTGTCTTAGAGTTTGGTTTCCTCTTACATCGATGCATCTGCAGGTTAAAGTTAGTCTGAATAAATCTCTGTCATCTCCAGTCGGTGTTGCATGGCTAAACATGCATTGTTTACCACTTATCAACGCCTTTATGTTTGCACAATATGTGTGTTAATATCATCTGTGCACGGCCTAAGTGTGGATAAAGTGTGTGTGTATCTTCCTGCTTCCATCCGCCTGATATCTGACCTCATGGGGATTGAAAATGCTTTTCTATCGTCCACTGACTCTTGGATTAGCAGCAAAAATGCATTTCCTGCAGCCAGTTCGGCTAAAAACAAGCTCTGAGTAGTTTGATGCATGCCTCGTTTCTTGGTAGAGGATCAGAAGGGAGAGAGTTTTACAGCGTCAGTCCGATACGAGATGAAAACACTTGAATTTAGTCATCTTTACTGCCTTTAGAGTAAGATTCCTGCCTTCATATGGATGTTTTTATGCCTCCTCATGATAGCTCTTATTTGGCTGTAATAGTACGTGTCTTGCTTCCTCTAAACACTGCATGGAGGCAGTTTGTTGTTGTTGTTTGTTTGTTGCAGCAGCAGGATGTCTGTGTGCTCTCATCCACATAATCACCCATTTCCAGGCTC
>CM062285.1:629248-681748 GCA_031216635.1 Dissostichus eleginoides
TACATTTAGTGGAGTACAAGTACACCATGTACCTCTGAACTGTAGTGGAGTAGAAGTATCTCAAAATAGTACTTAAGGACAGTCCTTGAGTGATGATTTAGAGTTACTACCTCTGACTGTAGTGGAGTAGAAGTGCACAGAAGCATAAGAAGGAAATACTCAAGTAAAGTTCCTCAAGATTGTACTTACCTTACTTTACAAAACTGATAAGACCTTCATACAAACGTGTGTGTGTGTGTGTGTGTGTGTGTGTTGTGTGTGTGTGTGTGTGTGTGTGTGTGTGTGTGTGTGTGTGTGTGTGTGTGTGTGTGTGTGTGTGTGTGTGTGTGTGTGTGTGTGTGTGTGTGTGTGTGTGTGTGTGTGTGTGTGGTGTGTGTGTGTGTGTGTGTGTGTGTGTGTGTGTGTGTGTGTGTGTGTGTGTGTGAATAGAAATAGTGGTACCAAAGTCAAGCTGTTTCCTGTCTCCCTCCAGTCTCCCAGCAGCCGGGGGCCATGCAGGGCTTCGGGGTGAACGGGATGACCTCTGACCCAGCAGGGGGTCCCTCTGGCTCCGCCCACATGTTCCCAGCTCAGCCTGGCTCCGCCCACATGATGATGAGCGCCTACCCCCCCCCTCCGTCATACTGCAACCACCCCCCTCCCTCATATGAACAGATATTTAACAACGCAGACAAGAAGTGACGTCTGCAGAGAAAAGAGAGATGAACTGTGAGAAAGGAAATGATCAGAGGGTTTCGTGGATGAGAGACTTTTAAACACACACACTTCCTGTACTGAAGAAGCACACTCACACACACACACACACACACACACTCCTGATCTGTATTGAATATGAACAGATATTTCACAACGACGAAAGAAGTGACGTCTGCAGAGAAAAGAGAGATGAACTGTGAGAAAGGAAATGATCAGAGGTTTTGTGGATGTAAGACTTTTAAAAACGCACACTTCCTGTAATGACACACACACACACACACACACACCTGATCTGTGTGAGACCTCCATCTGTTTAGGAATGAAACACATTAAAATGTACAAACTGTTGTTGAAGCGTTTTGAAGACATATCCTCTCTGCACTCTTCACTGAGTGATGAGTCCTGGACGCAGCTTTTATTTCAGCGTTATGTCATTTCATAAAGAGCTCCTGTTCACCATGAGATGGGACATGATGAAGTATGCTGTAGCGCGTTTTGTTTCTTTGTCAGATATTCTAGCATGGAGCTGGTTAATGAAGCCTCTTGAGAAGCGCGTTTCCCACAGGGGTGTGTTCATGTACTTAGTAACAAACACACTTAAAGCAGAGCAAAGACATCTGGAGAGGGGTGTATGCATTGCCTTCCCTGCAGCTACTCCAGTGAAGTGTTGCACAGGTTGCATAGCGAGGCGTTGGATAAAGTCTAATCCTTAAAGGGAAACTGCACCCAGAAAATACAAAGATATCAAACTGAAGGAATCATCGTTCCACTAAAGCTCTCCGTCTGGTTCTGCTGCAGGTCGAGACGGAAGAGACTTTAGGGCACATTGTTCCACCAACACATTATAACCACACAATAAAAAGGTTCATTATTAGATCATTCAAACACTGACAATCAGTCTGTTTCCATGTGCTGGACTAACTGAGTGGGACATGCCAGGAGTTGATTGGTTGAATATTTAAGTCATCAGTTTGTCCTAATTGAATAATTGGTAGATGCTTGAGAAGTGGATGATTTCTGATGTTGAGAGTAAATCCTCAAACAGCTGACTCATCTCTGCTGCTCAACAGGAACCTGCTGGAGGAACATCTGCACAGGAACCACCTGACATGAAGTCAGATGGTTTCTCACGCTGCAGTAACGCTGTGAGTTTCTCAGAGCGTTCTCTAGAAGATGAGTGTGTGTATTGAGCTGCAGGGAGAAAGGGATTGTACAGTGTAGCTGCAGATGTGTTAAGAGATTAAAAGCACACTTTATCTTTGATATTTATGCACATTTCCCCAAATACTGAAATCAAGACGATTTCTGCAATAAACATAAAGAACAGAAACGGCAGCACTGAGCGTGTTTTATATGAGTTTACAAGCTTTCACGCTACAGTTAGAGGACTTTAGTGAATCAAATATGCTTTTAAAAGGCATCCTGTAACACATGATCCTTCACAATGTGCAGGAATCATCATTTTAATGCAAAAACTATTCAGGATTAATGTCCAACCTCTGGTATCATCAGTGAACTAAACGAGGCAAAGCATGACTCGTGAGAAATGAGATCAGATCTCAATTAAACTCAGATTAAAACTCAACAAACTGAATCCAAACTACGAGAGAGCACGTGACTCACTGGTGAACCACTGGTGAACCACTCGTGAACCACTCGTGAACCACTCGTGAATCACACGTGGATCACACGTGGATCACTCGTGACTCACTCGTGAATCACTCGTGACTCACTCGTGAATCACTCGTGACTCAGTCGTGACTCACTCGTGACTCACTCGTGAACCACACGTGACTCACTCGTGACTCACTCGTGACTCACTCGTGAACCACACGTGACTCACTCGTGACTCACTCGTGAATCCACCTGAGCCGAGTCATGGTTGCTTGTTGTAGAAAGGTGACGTTCAGTGTGTGCAAAGTGCTTTTGGTTCTTTAAGTGCTGCAGTAAACACCTGATGATGAAGATGATGATGAAGTTTCAGGAAGTAGTCGAGCTCTTTCTGTTGCGTAGTTTTGTCCCATCGATGCATTTTAACGAGCACAATCAACTCTGCAAACACACACACACACACACAGATCACAAAGACACACACACACACACACAGATCACAAAGACACACACACACAGATATACAGCACACACAGACACACACACACAGATCACACAGACACACACACACAGATCACACAGACACACACACACAGATATACAGCACACACACAGATATACAGCACACACACAGATATACAGCACACACACAGATCACACACACACACAGATCACACACACTCACATTCATGATGATTTCTGTAACCATTCAACTCTAAATCCATTCACATAAAGTCAAACAAGCACATTTCATCAGGAAGAAGCTCCTAAACCCTCTGCAGAGTTCATCAGGAAGAAGCTCCTAAACCCTCTGCAGAGTTCACCAGGAAGAAGCTCCTAAACCCTCTGCAGAGTTCATCAGGAAGAAGCTCCTAAACCCTCTGCAGAGTTCACCAGGAAGAAGCTCCTAAACCCTCTGCAGAGTTCATCAGGAAGAAGCTCCTAAACCCTCTGCAGAGTTCATCAGGAAGAAGCTCCTAAACCCTCTGCAGAGCTCATCAGGAAGAAGCTCCTAAACCCTCTGCAGAGTTCATCAGGAAGAAGCTCCTAAACCCTCTGCAGAGTTCACCAGGAAGAAGCTCCTAAACCCTCTGCAGAGTTCACCAGGAAGAAGCTCCTAAACCCACTGCAGAGTTCATCAGGAAGAAGCTCCTAAACCCTCTGCAGAGTTCATCAGGAAGAAGCTCCTAAACCCACTGCAGAGTTCACCAGGAAGAAGCTCCTAAACCCTCTGCAGAGTTCACCAGGAAGAAGCTCCTAAACCCACTGCAGAGTTCATCAGGAAGAAGCTCCTAAACCCTCTGCAGAGTTCACCAGGAAGAAGCTCCTAAACCCTCTGCAGAGTTCACAGGAAGAAGCTCCTAAACCCTCTGCAGAGTTCACCAGGAAGAAGCTCCTAAACCCTCTGCAGAGTTCATCAGGAAGAAGCTCCTAAACCCTCTGCAGAGTTCATCAGGAAGAAGCTCCTAAACCCTCTGCAGAGCTCATCAGGAAGAAGCTCCTAAACCCTCTGCAGAGCTCTCCTGAGTTCCCCGTCAGTGAGCTTCACATAGCGCCTCATATTTCAACATTTCAAACTAATTGTAATACAGAAATGAGCTCTGAATTTGAAAGGGATTTGCACTTGACTTTGGGGTTTGCATGGATAACGTCTGAAACCATTAATGAAGCCCAGTTCTTCACTACAAACCCAAAGGTGAATTATGGGATGTTTTAAATGCACAGCACAATATTAGAGAAGTTATTTTGTGTGTCTTTGCAACAGGAAACATCTCTTCTTCTGCTCTTTCAACACAAACACCGTCATTCATTGTGAAATTTGTAAATAAAGTTCACTTCTGATAACCTCTGACTCCTGGATTTACTTTATATCACATGTATTATTGATCATATTCTGCATGAGTTGCATGAGCTAATTCATTATAATGAACAGGAGGAATGTGAGAAATCTGCTTATGCATCGAACAGATCATATTCATATATTAGAATAACAAAAATAAAGGATTTACATGCATTTCTTCCCCAGTTTACTCAACATTTAATACCAATTCACTGCTTAGACTAATCAATTCACTGCTTAGACTAATCAATTCACTGCTTAGATTAACCAATTCACTGCTTAGACTAATCAATTCACTGCTTAGACTAATCAATTCACTGCTTAGATTAATCAATTCACTGCTTAGATTAACCAATTCACTGCTTAGATTAACCAATTCACTGCTTAGACTAACCAATTCACTGCTTAGACTAATCAATTCACTGCTTAGACTTAGCAATTCACTGCTTAGACTAATCAATTCACTGCTTAGACTAATCAATTCACTGCTTAGACTAATCAATTCACTGCTTAGACTAACCAATTCACTGCTTAGACTAACCAATTCACTGCTTAGACTAATCAATTCACTGCTTAGACTAATCAATAGACTAATCAATAGACTGCAGTTCAAGCGATCCTCAATTCACTGCTTAGACTAATCAATAGACTAATCAATTCCCTGCTTAGACTAACCAATTCACTGCTTAGACTAACCAATTCACTGCTTAGACTAATCAATTCACTGCTTAGACTAATCAATAGACTAATCAATAGACTGCAGTTCAAGCGATCCTCAATTCACTGCTTAGACTAATCAATAGACTAATCAATTCACTGCTTAGACTAATCAATATGAACGTGAGCATTCCTTTGCTAGAGCAGTGATAATCAAACAATGCTCCATGAGTCTGTGCTCGATCCCTAGAGCAGTGATAATCAAACAATGCTCCATGAGTCTGTGCTCGATCCCTTTGCTAGAGCAGTGATAATCAATCAATGCTCCATGAGTCTGTGCTCGATCCCTTTGCTAGAACCATAAGTTATAATATTTGCCACTTTGCAATCTGTGCAACAAAATGAAAAGAAAGAAAACGCTGATATTTGGCAGAAAGTGTGTCTTATCATGAGTGGCTGCAATGAGCCTGTGTGGCTCTGCACGTTTCTTCAGAACGGGGGCGCCAGAGATTCCTGTTGGGGGCGCTGTGGGGTAGCTCGAGGTTTCATAGAGGGTGCTCAAACATTTAGGGTTTCCCATTAAGGTACCGGGTGCTACAGTGGAATGTTCTACTGCAACACTCCCCACGAAGATTGTTAAATGTTAGATTAAAAGCATCAATCTGGTGCACTTTGAGAGCAACATGGAGAGATCTATGGAAACCTCTCTCAACACCAGATGAAGCAGAACTGGAAACAGATTTACTTTTTCTTTATGGATATTTTACAAATTACCCTTTTAAACTGTATTCTTGTTTTCCTGTCAGATAGTATTTCAAACCTGTTTTTCATTTATTCTCTTATTTTTTTATAATGATCGTATGAACGTGTGCCTCGGAAATAATGGTTTACATTAATGGTGACCAAACCGTTTGAGACCCACTGAGATAACTTAGACTAAAGTGAACTATCTGAACCCTCAGAGAGTCCTTTAGCTCACTGAGCCTCTCAGTCTGACAGGAGAGGACTCTCAGTCTGAGAGGAGAGGACTCTCAGTCTGTCAGGAGAGGACTCTCAGTCTGTCAGGAGAGGACTCTCAGTCTGAGAGGAGAGGACTCTCAGTCTGTCAGGAGAGGACTCTCAGTCTGAGAGGAGAGGACTCTCAGTCTGTCAGGAGAGGACTCTCAGTCTGACAGGAGAGGACTCTCAGTCTGTCAGGAGAGGACTCTCAGTCTGACAGGAGACGACTCTCAGTCTGACAGGAGAGGACTCTCAGTCTGACAGGAGAGGACTCTCAGTCTGTCAGGAGAGGACTCTCAGTCTGACAGGAGAGGACTCTCAGTCTGTCAGGAGAGGACTCTCAGTCTGTCAGGAGAGGACTCTCAGTCTGTCAGGAGAGGACTCTCAGTCTGAGAGGAGAGGACTCTCAGTCTGTCAGGAGAGGACTCTCAGTCTGAGAGGAGAGGACTCTCAGTCTGAGAGGAGAGGACTCTCAGTCTGTCAGGAGAGGACTCTCAGTCTGTCAGGAGAGGACTCTCAGTCTGAGAGGAGAGGACTCTCAGTCTGTCAGGAGAGGACTCTCAGTCTGAGAGGAGAGGACTCTCAGTCTGACAGGAGAGGACTCTCAGTCTGTCAGGAGAGGACTCTCAGTCTGACAGGAGAGGACTCTCAGTCTGTCAGGAGAGGACTCTCAGTCTGTCAGGAGAGGACTCTCAGTCTGACAGGAGAGGACTCTCAGTCTGTCAGGAGAGGACTCTCAGTCTGTCAGGAGAGGACTCTCAGTCTGTCAGGAGAGGACTCTCAGTCTGAGAGGAGAGGACTCTCAGTCTGTCAGGAGAGGACTCTCAGTCTGTCAGGAGAGGACTCTCAGTCTGAGAGGAGAGGACTCTCAGTCTGTCAGGAGAGGACTCTCAGTCTGTCAGGAGAGGACTCTCAGTCTGTCAGGAGAGGACTCTCAGTCTGTCAGGAGAGGACTCTCAGTCTGAGAGGAGAGGACTCTCAGTCTGTCAGGAGAGGACTCTCAGTCTGTCAGGAGAGGACTCTGAGTCTGACAGGAGAGGACTCTCAGTCTGAGAGGAGAGGACTCTCAGTCTGTCAGGAGAGGACTCTCAGTCTGTCAGGAGAGGACTCTCAGTCTGAGGGAGGACTCTCAGTCTGTCAGGAGATGACTCTCAGTCTGACAGGAGAGGACTCTCAGTCTGAGAGGAGAGGACTCTCAGTCTGTCAGGAGAGGACTCTCAGTCTGACAGGAGAGGACTCTCAGTCTGTCAGGAGAGGACTCTCAGTCTGACAGGAGAGGACTCTCAGTCTGACAGGAGAGGACTCTCAGTCTGAGAGGAGAGGACTCTCAGTCTGTCAGAAGAGGACTCTCAGTCTGACAGGAGAGGACTCTCAGTCTGAGAGGAGAGGACTCTCAGTCTGTCAGAAGAGGACTCTCAGTCTGTCAGGAGAGGACTCTCAGTCTGAGAGGAGAGAACTCTCAGTCTGAGAGGAGAGGACTCTCAGTCTGTCAGGAGAGGACTCTCAGTCTGAGAGGACTCTCAGTCTGTCAGGAGAGGACTCTCAGTCTGACAGGAGAGGACTCTCAGTCTGACAGGAGAGGACTCTCAGTCTGACAGGAGAGGACTCTCAGTCTGTCAGGAGAGGACTCTCAGTCTGAGAGGAGAGGACTCTCAGTCTGAGAGGAGAGGACTCTCAGTCTGTCAGGAGAGGACTCTCAGTCTGTCAGGAGAGGACTCTCAGTCTGTCAGGAGAGGACTCCCAGTCTGTCAGGAGAGGACTCTCAGTCTGAGAGGAGAGGACTCTCAGTCTGTCAGGAGAGGACTCTCAGTCTGAGAGGAGAGGACTCTCAGTCTCACAGGAGAGGACTCTCCTCCACTTTGTTGTAGAAAAAGCTCCTTATATCCGTTAGCATAGCTCGCTAGCACCAGAAGCTAACAACAACGATCTCCGGTACCAGTGCGCTCTCTCTCTCTCGCTCGCACACACAATGGCTCGTTCCTGACACACACAGAGCCGAGCTTGAATGAAACACAGAGACCCAGACGTACTTGTACTGTACCATATTATTTTCAAATCAATAATTTTTCAAATTATGATTTTTTTTTAATTTTGGCCCCCCACTTTGACAAACAATGGCTTAGACTAATCAATTAACTGCTTAGACTAATCAATTAACTGCTTAGATTAATCAATTAACTGCTTAGACTAATCAATAGACTGCAGTTCAAGCGATCCTGAAGAAGGAAGACATCATTCTGAAAGCAAAATAAACTATTCCCAGAGAAATAAATATACAAACCCATTTCTTTTTAAACATTTAAGGACCATTTATTTTCACTGAACACATGGAAACATCTCCATCGCCACGACGACGTCTGACTCCTTCACACACACACACACCACACACACACACACACAACACACACACACACCACACAACACACACACACACACACACACACACACACACACCACACACACACACACACCACACACACACACACCACACACACACACACACACACACACACACACACACACACACACACACACACACACACACACACACACACACACACACACACACACACACACACACACACACACACACACACACACACACACCTTTTCTTGGCCATGTTGCTCTGGTTTTAAAGGCTGAGGGTCAGAGTTCTTCCAGCTGGATCAGATTGAAAGTCTTTTCTCCAAATGTCTGCAGGATTCCTGTGATCAGAGTCCTTCTTCATCATCGTCTTCATCCTCGTCTTCATCAGTCCAGCAGGGTCTTTATTCAGTGCGACATTAATCCTCTTCCCCCTCCTTGTAAACGTTTCAATAAAGAGTCACTCAGTCACTCATCAGGAAATCTGCATCACAAAAACGTCCTTTACGTGTCCAGACGTCTATTCTTCCTCCTCCTCTTCCTCCTCCTCCTCTTCCTCAGCAGGTCAGAGTTCGAAGGCAGGGAAGCAGGAGGCCTCGGGGTTCTCCAGCTCCGACAGGAAGTACACAGTCCCAGCCATACCTGAGGAAACAGAGCCACAGGTGAGAGATTGATTGACAGGTGATTGAGATAGATTTCAGCTGCGTTTTTATCTAACTATTCAAAGAGTTCTCTACGATCTGAAACTGAAGCTGCAGGGTCTCTATTCACCTGACTGATCACCTGACTGATCACCTGCCTGATCACCTGACTGATTACCTGACTGATCACCTGCCTGATCACCTGACTGATTACCTGACTGATTACCTGACTGATCACCTGCCTGATCACCTGCCTGATCACCTGACTGATTACCTGACTGATCACCTGCCTGATCACCTGACTGATTACCTGACTGATCACCTGACTGATTACCTGACTGATCACCTGACTGATCACCTGCCTGATCACCTGACTGATCACCTGACTGATTACCTGCCTGATCACCTGACTGATTACCTGTTTTATCACCTGACTGATTACCTGACTGATCACCTGACTGATTACCTGACTGATTACCTGTTTTATCACCTGACTGATTACCTGACTGATCACCTGACTGATTACCTGACTGATCACCTGTTTTATCACCTGACTGATTACCTGACTGATCACCTGACTGATTACCTGACTGATCACCTGACTGATTACCTGACTGATCACCTGAGTGATTACCTGTTTTATCACCTGACTGATTACCTGACTGATCACCTGACTGATTACCTGACTGATCACCTGACTGATTACCTGTTTTATCACCTGACTGATTACCTGTTTTATTACCTGACTTATTACCTGACTTATTACCTGACTGATTACCTGACTGATTACCTGACTTATTACCTGGTTTATTACCTGGTTTATCACCTGACTGATTACCTGTTTTATTACCTGACTGATTACCTGACTTATTACCTGACTGATTACCTGACTGATTACCTGACTTATTACCTGACTGATTACCTGACTTATTACCTGACTGATTACCTGACTTATTACCTGGTTTATTACCCGGTTTATTACCTGACTGATTACCTGACTTATTACCTGGTTTATTACCTGACTGATTACCTGGTTTATTACCTGTTTTATTACCTGACTGATTACCTGGTTTATTACCTGTTTTATTACCTGACTTATTACCTGACTGACTTATTACCCGACTTATTACCCGACTTGTTACCCGACTGGTTACCCGACTTGTTACCCGACTGGTTACCCGACTTATTACCCGACTTGTTACCCGACTGGTTACCCGACTGGTTACCCCGACTGGTTACCTGGTTTATTACCTGACTTATTACCCGACTGATTACCTGGTTTATTACCTGACTTATTACCTGACTTATTACCTGACTTATTACCTGGTTTATTACCTGACTGATTTCCTGACTGATTACCTGGTTTATTACCTGACTGATTACCTGGTTTATTACCTGACTGATTACCTGGTTTATTACCTGACTGATTACCTGGTTTATTACCTGACTTATTACCTGACTGATTACCTGACTTATTACCTGACTTATTACCTGGTTTATTACCTGACTTATTACCTGACTTATTACCTGGTTTATTACCTGACTTATTACCTGACTTATTACCCAACTTATTACCCGACTTATTACCCGACTTATTACCCGGTTTATTACCTGGTTTATTACCTGACTGATTACCTGGTTTATTACCTGACTGATTACCTGACTGATTACCTGACTGATTACCTGACTGATTACCTGACTGATTACCTGGTTTATTACCTGACTGATTACCTGGTTTATTACCTGACTTATTACCTGGTTTATTACCTGACTGATTACCTGGTTTATTACTGATATTGCAATTAGGATATAAGAGCGATGAATCATTTTATCATCATAATGAATGAAAGAAATATTGAAATGACCATGTCATATATATCTGAAAGAGGATCTGTACCAGGTCTGTATGTTTCACACAGACTAAACACATATAGTGTTTCCTGCTTTTTCAATGAATTGATCCGCCGTGTTTATAAGCTGATATCCATGCCAAGATAGGGTATATATATAAATATCATTATTTATTGGGAGAAACCAAGTATCTGACATTTAGCAGATATATAATAAAGTCAAAAGTCTAGCCGGTAGACAGGAAAAGGGATTATTTAATCGTCTGGCTTCTGACAAATACTTTTATTATGATTATATTCTCACATTTTCATTAAGAGTACTATAATAAGGGTGATATGTATTTAAAGATAGGCTTCATACCAAGATTTATTGGGAGAAACTAAGCAAGTGTAAGTCAAATCAGACATACATATATATATATATAAATGTCTGCATCTCTAAATATACTGCATTTAGATAAGACACTGAAAGGCTTAACTACAGCGGACAACATTTAAAAGTAGGATATTATTAACATTTAGTGTGCAATTACCTCAGGGCTATTGATTTTAAATCCTAATTGAATTCTGGATTCAGTACAAACTCTCCTGTTTACAGTCACTTTGCATTATGAGACACATTTTCTTCCCATATTTCAGTAGAATAAGGTCAATAAACCATCCCATATCAGTGTTTTGATCTCATGTATCCTCTGCTGGTGTTTGTCTCTGACGGACTGACGGCTCTCATCACAGAGCTGCTGCTGCATGGATCTACAGATGATATTATCACATTTGAACGGAGGTGTTTGAAAGAGTTTTACCCTCGAACAGAGAGTAGGGTCTGTCTGGGATCCGGCAGCCGTGAGTCCCGTAGTCCAGACACCACTCTGCAAACTGAGGAAAACACACATTAAGGACCTCACTTAGTCTGATTACAGAATAACATGTTCTTACCGGACCCTTCATTACTTTCACATGCCCACTTTCTGCTTTGAAATCCTGGTACTGGCAGTATGTGTACTGGTTGTCCTGATGCATGCCTGCTGTCTCTTTATATCAAATGCTCTTATCTTTAAATCGCTATATATTTTCCGCTGCAGGACGAATGAAGGATTCTGATTGGGCGAAGTAAGTGAAAGCATTTAAAGGCCTCCCCCCCTCACTGTCATTGTGATTGACTTGACCTGTCACACGCATCTACAACTCCTTCTACAGAAAACCCTCTTGGACCCTGAACGCCACCCTGACGGATTTCTCTGCTAGACTTTAAAGTGGAATAAGTGTTCTGCATCTCCACTCCCAAATAACACGGTTAGGGTGTTGCAGGACTGAGAGACAGAGAAGGCTAGCATGATGGATAGTTTGCTAATGCAGCTGCATGTTAGGAAAAACCTGAATTGTGATTTTCTGATAAGATTGTCTCTTTCTACACCAACTTTGGTTCACAGCGCCGCAAGACTGAGACTTAGTTCTGCAAAAAATCAGAAACACTGGTCACAGAAAAATGTCCGTCATCAATAAAAACATTCTGGAAGATGCAGGATTAATAATAAATCTGAAGGGAGTCTCCTGCTGCTTTTATTCTGGAAACAGAGCTGCTTCCTGACTGATCGTTAACGGGCCCTGAGACTGCAGCTTGTAGGTATATTTATCTTTATAAAACGGACAAGTCAAATCAAGCAATCTGATTGGTTCTTAGCCGTGATATAATGAGCGTATACCACGGGTAGAATTGTAGTTACTTTTCACAACAAGTCAGTATCCCTCCGCGTCTGAGAAAAGCTACAACCGTTACAGCTGTTACATTACGTCCGTCAGGAAACTGACTAACTCACAAAGCATGTAAGGGATAATGTGCAGCAAGGACTTATTGACCGTTGTTAAGGGATAATGTGCAGCAAGGACTTATTGACCGTTGTTAAGGGATAATGTGCAGCAAGGACTTATTGACCGTTGTTAAGGGATAATGTGCAGCAAGGACTTATTGACCGTTGTTAAGGGATAATGTGCAGCAAGGACTTATTGACCGTTGTTAAGGGATAATGTGCAGCAAGGACTTATTGACCGTTGTTAAGGGATAATGTGCAGCAAGGACTTATTGACCGTTGTTAAGGACGCTCACATCTGCAGAAAGAAGTCCGGTCGATTTAACTGAATACAGTTGGGCTGAAAAGCAAACTGTAACGGGGCAGAAACCCTCCTTTTTAATCAGCGGTCCAGACATAGACATCAAACGGCAACACATATTCAGTGTGCAGTTCCTTTGGCATCAGGGCAGGGATATCTAGATACTTCCCAAGGTTTGACATCATGAATTGTGCTACTTTTAAAGCAAGCAACAATGTTTTCAAATCTGTAATCAAAAAGGTCCGCAAAAACGCTATCGACCAATCAGATTGCTTGATTTGACTTGTCCGTTTTATAAATATATTTACATTTTGTCTGTTACGAAACAAACTAACAAAGCTTAAGATGGAAACATGTAAGGTTAACTTGGACCTCCGGGGTGGCCTCTCTATGGAGGAGTGGATTGAGCAGGGCCTATCTCCAGAGAGCACCTAAACCACGACATGCAGAGCTGCGTGAAGAGCAGGTAGACCAACTGGAGAAGAACATCCATTCAAAAGCTTTCTGATGCGGGTCTTGAAAGCAGAGAAATGATGACCGTTAGTGGCCACAGGTGCGAAAGCTCTCTCCAGAGCTGCTGGAAGCCGAATCTCGGGGACCGGAGAAAGTGGAGCAATATTCTGGCCACGCCGAGCAACAGCCAGGAACAACCTCAACCTATACAAGTGACCTCGTGAGCCGTGCTACTGATGCTGGACAGGTTTTCAGAGGGTGCTCAATAAACGGCAACACACACATGAATGTAAATAAATAGCCAAATAATGGATCAACGCTCTCTGTCTAATATGTTCGCTAGCTGTTAGTGGTGTTGCATAGCAACCACCTCGCACTATGTTTCGTGCAGAAGGCAACGGAGGGACTATTTTATTTTGAACATCATTATTTACTAATAAAAACTATTTAAATTAGAGTGTGTGTTCTTCTTTCATATTGCCATATATGTATACATATATATATATTTATATATATATATATATATATATATTTAAATGTCCTCACCTTGCAGGCCCTGAACAGGTGCTTCCTCTCCTTCGTCCTCCGGTACAGGGACAGGAAGATGAATGCGTTCCCTGCTGTGCCGTGGCAGAGTCCGTATCCTTTCCTCAGGAAACCTCTCTGCCAGATCACCTCCGAGCAGTCTGACGCCTCCTTCAGGTACTTCTCCTCCTGGAACACCTGAGAGAGAGACAGGTGAGAGACAGACAGGTGAGAGACAGGTGAGAGACAGACAGGTGAGAGAGAGACAGGTGAGAGACAGGTGAGAGACAGACAGGTGTGAGAGAGAGACAGGTGAGAGACAGACAGGTGAGAGACAGGTGAGAGACAGACAGGTGAGAGACAGGTGAGAGAGAGACAGGTGAGAGACAGGTGGGAGACAGACAGGTGAGAGACAGACAGGTGGGAGACAGACAGGTGAGAACATGCATATAGATGTGAAACCACAAGTTGCTAAACATGTGAGATGCTGACAGTATGTTGAAGCAGATCTTATTGTGTACCAATGCCTCCTGTCATCCTGTGCGTTGTGTAGGAGAGATCTGAGTGAGACGTCTACTTTGAGCCCATGCTTGTTCATGCTTTGACTTCTCGTCGTCCTTAATACTGCGAAGCGCAGCACACTGGCCTTCTAGCATCCAGACTGCTTTTAACACAGTCTATATTAAGAGATCAAATAACAACATTTTGACCTTTAGATTTCTACTCCCAGCTCTGCATGCCACTCTAAATGGAACGCATTTGCAGACAGACTTTTATCCACGTGTCTGTTAGCAGTGTTCTCTAGAAGTAGATTGTTGTTTCTCTCTCTCCCCGCATGTTAAAGGTCCACGATGCTGTCACTATAGAACATAACGTTACACCGTGCATCGTCTCATGTTTATACTTCTGTTTAACTCTCAGGCATGAGATGAGAAAATGTCTCAAACTGATTGTGCGTCATTTGAATGATTCATTAGCAAAATGAAACGCTCTTCATGCAACAACAACAACAACAACAACAACAACAACAACAGAAGAGACAGTGATCAGCTTTGTTCTCAGAGAGAGGGTGTGTGTGAGTGGAGTGTTATTGGGAGTGTGTGTGTGTGTGTGTGTGTGTGTGTGTGTGTGTGTGTGAGAGGAAGAGACATCCGCTGCCAACAGCATCACTAATGAGCCACAATGCATTACTGCAGTGTGTGTGTGTGTGTGTGTGTGTGTGTGTGTCTAGGCTATTAAAATTAATGGCTGGTGTTCCGTGAGGACGATTTATAAACTCCCTCTTTGTCATAATCTCCTCACAAGCTCTGCAGAGACTTGATGAAGAGTGTGTTTAATAAAAAGATGACACACTCTCACAGGTAACCCCTCACCTGGTAAGCCATGAGGAGTGTGTGTACAGGTGTATTAACAGCTGATAGTGTGTGTACAGGTGTGTTAACAGTAGATAGTGTGTGTACAGGTGTGTGTACAGGTATCTCACCTGGTGGGCCATGAGGAGTGTGTGTACAGGTGATAATGTGTGTACAGGTGTGTGTACAGCAGGTATCTCACCTGGTGGGCCATCAGCAGTGTGTGTACAGGTGATAGTGTGTGTACAGGTGTGTGTACGGCAGGTACCTCACCTGGTGGGCCATGAGGAGTGTGTGTACAGGTGATAGTGTGTGTACAGGGGTGTGTACAGGTACCTCACCTGGTGGGCCATCAGCAGTGTGTGTACAGGTGATAGTGTGTGTACAGGTGTGTATACAGGTATCTCACCTGGTGGGCCATCAGCAGTGTGTGTACAGGTGTGTGTACAGGTGTGTGTATACAGGTATCTCACCTGGTGGGCCATCAGCAGTGTGTGTACAGGTGTGTGTACAGGTATCTCACCTGGTGGGCCATCAGCAGTGTGTGTACAGGTGTGTGTAGAGGTGTCTCACCTGGTGGGCCATCAGCAGTGTGTGTACAGGTGTGTGTACAGCAGGTGTCTCACCTGGTGGGCCATCAGCAGTGTGTGTACAGGTGTGTGTACAGGTGTGTGTAGAGGTGTCTCACCTGGTGGGCCATCAGCAGTGTGTGTACAGGTGATAGTGTGTGTACAGGTGTGTATACAGGTATCTCACCTGGTGGGCCATCAGCAGTGTGTGTACAGGTGTGTGTACAGGTGTGTGTATACAGGTATCTCACCTGGTGGGCCATCAGCAGTGTGTGTACAGGTGTGTGTGCAGGTGTGTGTACAGGTATCTCACCTGGTGGGCCATCAGCAGTGTGTGTACAGGTGTGTGTACAGGTGTGTGTAGAGGTGTCTCACCTGGTGGGCCATCAGCAGTGTGTGTACAGGTGTGTGTACAGCAGGTGTCTCACCTGGTGGGCCATCAGCAGTGTGTGTACAGGTGTGTGTACAGGTGTGTGTAGAGGTGTCTCACCTGGTGGGCCAACAGCAGTGTGTGTGCAGGTGTGTGTACAGGTGTGTGTACAGCAGGTGTCTCACCTGGTGGGCCATCAGCAGTGTGTGTACAGGTGTGTGTAGAGGTGTCTCACCTGGTGGGCCATCAGCAGTGTGTGTACAGGTGTGTGTAGAGGTGTCTCACCTGGTGGGCCATCAGCAGTGTGTGTACAGGTGTGTGTACAGCAGGTGTCTCACCTGGTGGGCCATCAGCAGTGTGTGTACAGGTGTGTGTACAGGTGTGTGTAGAGGTGTCTCACCTGGTGGGCCAACAGCAGTGTGTGTACAGGTGTGTGTGGAGGTGTCTTACCTGGTGGGCCATCAGCAGTGTGTGTACAGGTGTGTGTAGAGCTGTCTCACCTGGTGGGCCATCAGCAGTGTGTGTACAGGTGTGTGTAGAGCTGTCTCACCTGGTGGGCCATCAGCAGTGTGTGTACAGGTGTGTGTAGAGCTGTCTCACCTGGTGGGCCATCAGCAGTGTGTGTATGACCCCCGGCGCTCCGTGGCACCACTGAACCAACCGGTCGCTCTCGTTGCTCAGAGACGACGGGAAATTCCCCGAACGAAACTTCTTATGACGAACGTAATCGATGCTCGGACGAACGAACTCTGAGAGAACGTCAGCCGGGACTCTGGCTCCAGGCTGAGAGAGAGAGAGAGAGATATATTATATATATATATATATATCATATTTGATTTTGTATTCATGTATTATAAACGAGTCTGTGTTCCTTGTAAAAAATGAAATCTTGCTTGATGTTACATTGGAGCAGTTTGTTGATATGTAGCTGTGCACAGATGTTGCAACTATACACAGCTTAGCAATCATATGTGTAACTATGGTCATGCTAATGAAGCTATTGAATTGATGCATGTTGTATTTCTTGTATATCCTGCGTGTTGTGTTACCTGTGGTCACATGTTACCTGTATATCAGGTGTTACCTGCAGCAGCATGTAGATGCCTGCCCCCCCAGGTGTTACGTGTTACCTGTATGATCATGTGTTACCTGTAGATCACATGTTACCTGTATGTTACCTGTATGTTACCTGTATATCAGGCGTTACCTGCAGCAGTATGTAGAAGATGCCTGCCCCCCCAGGTGTTACGTGTTACCTGTATGATCATGTGTTACCTGTAGATCATGTGTTACCTGTAGATCATGTGTTACCTGTAGATCAGGTGTTACCTGTAGATCATGTGTTACCTGTAGATCATGTGTTACCTGTATGATCATGTGTTACCTGTAGATCACATGTTACCTGTATGTTACCTGTATGTTACCTGTATATCAGGCGTTACCTGCAGCAGTATGTAGAAGATGCCTGCCCCCCCAGGTGTTACGTGTTACCTGTAGATCATGTGTTACCTGTAGATCAGGTGTTACCTGTAGATCATGTGTTACCTGTAGATCAGGTGTTACCTGTAGATCAGGTGTTACCTGTAGATCATGTGTTACCTGTAGATCATGTGTTACCTGTATATCAGGTGTTACCTGTAGATCAGGTGTTACCTGCAGCAGCATGTAGATGCCTGCCCCCCCAGGTGTTACGTGTTACCTGTAGATCAGGTGTTACCTGTAGATCATGTGTTACCTGTAGATCATGTGGATCAGGTGTTACCTGTAGATCATGTGTTACCTGTAGATCATGTGTTACCTGTAGATCAGGTGTTACCTGTAGATCAGGTGTTACCTGTAGCAGCATGTAGATGCCTGCCCCCCCAGGTGTTACGTGTTACCTGTAGATCATGTGTTACCTGTAGATCAGGTTATACCTGTAGATCAGGTGTTACCTGTAGCAGCATGTAGATGCCTGCCCCCCCAGATGTTACGTGTTACCTGTAGATCATGTGTTACCTGTAGATCATGTGTTACCTGTAGATCATGTGTTACCTGTAGATCAGGTGTTACCTGTAGATCAGGTGTTACCTGTAGATCATGTGTTACCTGTAGATCATGTGTTACCTGTAGATCAGGTGTTACCTGTAGATCATGTGTTACCTGTAGATCATGTGTTACCTGTAGATCAGGTGTTACCTGTAGATCAGGTGTTACCTGTAGATCAGGTGTTACCTGTAGATCATGTGTTACCTGTAGATCAGGTGTTACCTGTAGATTAGGTGTTACCTGCAGCAGCATGTAGAAGATGCCAGTGAGCCCATGAGCCGCTCCCAGGTACTGCTTCCTGTGCCACTCGTACAGCAGAGGACAGCGCTCCGTCTTCTTCTGGTCCTGAGAGAGAGACTTCCCCGAGTCCAGGATCGCAGACACCACCTGAACACACAGAGAGAGAAGGGTGAGTGTGTGTGTGTGTGTGTGTGTGTGTGTGTGTGTGTGTGTGTGTGTGTGTAGTTTTTATGTTGTCCCCACAGTGAGTGAGTAACAGAAAGGAAAAGTTTTGTGTTGATGCAGCAGATTTACAGATATAAAAGGGAGCCTCTTTATATACGTACAGCACCCTTCACTGTTATACATCCAAATATACACACACACACACACACCACACACACACACACACACACACACACACACACACACACACACTAGGAGAATGAAATAAACCTGGAGACAACATCTTGACATGAAGAAGAAATGAAAATTGTCAGAGATGCTTTAAGAGTCCAAAGAGTGTGAGTGTGAGTGTGTGTGTGTGTGTGTGTGTGCGTGTATATATAGGTGTGTGTGAGTGTGTGTGTGTGTGTGTGTGTGTATATATAGGTGTGTGAGAGTGTGAGTGTGTATGTATATATAGGTGTGTGTGAGTGTGTGTGTGTGTGTGTGTGTCTCACCTGTGTGATGGTGCTCTCCTCCACTGTGTGCTCTCCAATCTCTCTGTTGACGTACAGCAGAGCGAACAAGAAGCCAGCGCGACCGTACAGGAGTTCATCAGAGAGGTCAGAGTCACTGAGGACTGAACTCTGGAGGAGCACCAGCCTACACACACACACACACACACACACACACACACACACACACACACACACACACACACACACACACACACACACACACACACACACACACACACACCACACACACACACACACACACCACACACACACACCACACACACACACACACACACACACACACACACACACACACACACACACCATAAATAACTCTCCTATCATTCAAAATGCACTTTCTATGTCTTCTCTACATCACCATGTGTCCCCGGTGTGTCCCCGGTGTGTCCCCGGTGTGTCCCCGGTGTGTCAGGAGACTCACAAAGTGTCAGGAAATAAACCCCTCTCTCTTTTCCTCCGTACCCACATCTCTAAAAATGGGGGATCAGCGGAGCTGATCCAGATTTGCTGCGTCATGACGACATTACTAAAATGTGGGCGGGCTTTACACCCACGGGCCAATCAGAAACGTTGCTGTCAGAAACAATGAGACATGTTCTGGAAGTGATATGGTCTGTGTTTACATTAGCATGCTAACACTCAGAGCTAACCTGTACTGGAGAGATATGTGTGAAGAAGCAGGAAATCAAAAGGAAAGATCTGTGAGCTGTTTGGTATTTTGAGCAAAACACTTCAGAGACATGTTTTTTAAATATGTTTATATATCTGAGACCTGTAATAAATGCCTAAACACAGCACAATAGGAGCCTTTAACCCCAGGTGTCCTCTCACCTGTTCAGGCAGTCCTGGCTCTCCTCAGTGTTACTCAGCTTGTGATGAACCACAGCTCCCACAGCCAGAGGGCCTGCATCTCCACACAGGAAGGAGACCTTACGCCCGTTCAGGATCCGGAGGGTTCGCTTCACGTAGTCCAGCGCCCTCTGCAGGTGGGAGGATTCCTGGGAGCAGCGGTGCAGCTGCAGGTACAGCAGGGCGATGCCTGCAGACAACACTCAGGGGTTAGATTAGTATTTACAGTCTAGATAAGATAATAATAATAAACATAGACGGTCACATAAACACCTGAACTCTGAAAGAACATCCATAACATTCATCTGTTTGCAACTCATAAATATCAATATTCCAATTACTGTATATAGACTATTCTGCACTATTTCAATTATATTCTATTTTATTTTATTTACTTATAGACACAACTCAGGGATTAGAGACTTTATATTAGTACTTACAGGTAAATAACTACAAGAAACATAGCCGGTCACATAAGAGGTACAGCAGGGCGATGCCTTGAGACACATGTTATGCTATGATGGTATCAAAGCTTAATACAGCGTAATCCTAATGAAATGTAACTGCTGTATCCTGGGAATGGCATATCAATGGATGTGTGATAACAGATGTGTTCACCAAGGGTTTTATGACTCTACAGGAAGGCCAGGGAGAAGAAATGTTCTCTAGCGGGGTATCTGAACACCCAACTGTTCTTTGTAGGGTGTGAGTTTTGCTTATTGTCTTATAGTGTCTTTGAGTTTCTAGAAAAGCGCTATATAGATAGGACGACCACCTGGGCCCAAATGTTGTTGTGCTGTCATGTAAATGTGCAGTAAAAAGAGCAATTCAATAAGTACAGGAAACATAGGCGGTCACATAATTAATGTAAAATGTCCAATGCTCAGTCGGTTTTGATAGCAGTCGCCATATTGTTGATTCCTGGGGCTTTTATTTTGAGAAAGAACCGTTAAATCAAACTTCTTATAACAAAAGTTTGTTCACAGGTGTATCGTGCTGACTCACCTGTCCAGCCGGTGTAGGTGGAGAAGTCGTGAGGGTCGGCTGTCTTCAGACCTTCCTCCATCTGCTGCAGCAGGTCTTTAATCTTACTCTGGACCTTCTTCTGGAAGGAAGCGCTCACCTGAGGAACATGAACGAGTTACAGACATGAAGCAATAAACCTCTGCTCTAACTGCTTATATTCTGGACTACTATTTGAAATACTATATGCATGCTCTTTGTCTAACAGTGTTCTATGTGTGGTCTTCACTTGGCTGTAACACTCCCCTCTGCAGCAGGACTAATGAAGGATTCTGAAACCATAACAAACCTGAGCTAGCCCAGCTGTTAGCCTGTTAGCATGGTGTTAGCTCCTTAGCCTGTTAGCTCGTCGTTAACCCCGATATAAGGTGTTATAAAGCGGCTCCGGAGCTCCTCACCTTGCCCTCCTCGTCCAGCGGCTCGTTGGCTCTCTCCTCGGATCCAGAACCAGACCCTGCCTGGTCCACGTAGTCCTGGTTCTGGTTCTGGAAGAATCTCTGCTCCTCCATGTCTGATGAACTCAACTGCTTCAGCTTAGACACCTGATCGCCCATCCTACGGGGGCCGAAGAGGGACATACACAAAATCGCGTTTTTTAGGAAATGCAGTTTTTAGATTGAAAACTGACCACAGTTACTAAAATAAAAATAAGTCAATTTAAAATAAGTTATGATTTAGCAGCACTAAGCAGAAGTGCTCTCACAGCTTTATTTTAATTTCAGATTTCATATTTTGCAGATTTCTCCTCAGAATATTAGTTGTTTCCACCAATATTATCTCTTCTCTTGCACTATTTCATACGTCTTATCTGTTTTATTTGGTCTGTGTCCTACATGTATTCGTGTTGCTCTGTTGGAGGAGGACTTCAGTTTTTCATTGTCATATCTCCGCTGAAGCTGCTGAGCGCATATTAACGTCTATCTGGGCAACCCCAATAACATCGGGTATATTTGCCATTGCATCGTATTATTTGACCAGGATCAGAGACAAGTTTGTAGTTTGTTGAGCTTAAAATACAAATAAAAAACTCACAAATGTCTCCTTGTGTCGACTCGGCTTTCACACAGACCACAATGCTCACTGATAATAATTTAAAAAAGCATGCATATCATTTGTAATATCTGTGAGCACATGAATATGCATCAAATAAAAACCTTATCAAGTGTTTCTGCAGCGATGAAAAGCATCATGTTCACAATGAGACGAAACGATAATAATGCTGCTCTATCGATCTGTTCTCCAGCCACTGCAGCATTGTTCCTGCAGGACATTAAATATCTGCAGGTTGAATACAGCAGGAGAAAGGAGGAGGAAGAGGAGGAGGAAGAGGGGGTTTCTTACCTTGATATATGTACCGGCAGTCTGTCTCTCAGCGGGGTTTCTGAGCTGTGGATCCGGGCTGCAGACTCCTCTTTCCCGCAGCGGATCTCTGCATCCCCGCCTCTCTTCTGGTGGAGGATGAGAGAGGAGCGGAGTCACAGCATAAAGGAGGTGCAGGAGGAGAATAAGGAGGTTCAGTAAGAGGAGGAGCAGACTGCCATGTGTTTATTCTCTGCTTTGCATCCTCTCTCTTCCTCCGGAGCTCAACAGACCGGCTGCAGGGGGAGGAGCCTCTTCCTCCTCTTCTTCTTCTTCTTCTTCTTCTTCTTCTTCTTCTTCTTCTTCTTCTTCTTCTTCTTCTTCTTCTTCTTCTTCTTCTTCTTCTTCTTCTTCCTCTTCCTCTTCCTCTTCCTCTTCAGAGACAGATGGTGTGAGATTAGAGACTCCAGCAGCTCCACCCTTCCTCTCTCTTCCTCTCCAATATGCAGCGTCATGCAATCCTCCAGTGATGAAGGCTGTTTTCCTGCAGGATAAATAATCATGCTAGAATATTCTGAGCATCAGATAATGAGAGGTGAGGGTCAGCTAAGCTTTACATACATGTGTTTTAATTATGCACACATGTTTTCTAACGGAAGTAGATTTGTGATTGAAGTCAAAATCACTGTTGGCACAAAGAAACCTCCACCAATCAGGAGGTGGAGTCTCTCCTTTCACACTGTCTTTGTTACAGAAAGACATAAAGAGTTCACATTCAGCATCAACTCTAACTGTCCCTCATGAGTCACAATCAGTGCTCAATGAGAGGATCATAATTAAAATGAATCCCCATTAACAGCAGCTCCATGACCCTCTGTTTCTGCTCATTAGGGTAAGAGCCCGAGGAGTCTGATGGTCTTCTGCTGAGTGAACAATTCCCACGGTCACTGGTTACTCTCTCCAGTTATATACAGTGTGTGTGTGTGTGTGTGTATGTGTGGCCTAGCTTTACTATCCTTGTGGGTACCTAAATCTGTTTGCACAGTCACGTGTGGGGACTGGCTTCCCTTATGGGGACAAAATGGAGGTCCCCATAAGGGGAATCATTCATTTTAGGGTGAAGACTTGGTTAGGGTTAGGGTAAGGGTTAGGGTTAGGGTAAGGGTTAGGGTAAGGGTAAGGGTTAGGGTTAGGGTTAGGGTAAGGGTTAGGGTAAGGGTTAGGGTAAGGGTAAGGGTTAGGGTTAGGGTTAGGGTAAGGGTTAGGGTAAGGGTTAGGGTTAGGCATGTGTTGGTTATGGTTAAGGTTAGGATAAGTCTCCAGGAAATGCATGTAAGTCAATGTAATGTCCCCTGAAGTTATGCATACATGGTATGTGTGTGTGTGTGTGTGTGTGTGTGTGTGTGTGTGTGTGTGTGTGTGTGTGTGTGTGTGTGTGAGATGATATCCTGACTGCAGTGATGATGTTTAATCCTCAGACTCTGACACATGTCGGCTGTGAGAGAAACATCAGGAGTCAGAGGATCAGTCTGTAGAAAAAAACCTTTCAGACACATTTTATATTTTAGTTTTATTAAAAATAAAATAAGCCAGGCTTTTAAACTCACTCCTTGCTTTGTAATATATATGTTTTTTGTATTACTTTTAATATGTATAGATATAAAAGTGCTTTTTGAATTGAATTATATTTACTTCTGCTTTCCTATTTGCATGCTTTAAAGGTGTGCATTAAAACGCTTGTGTTCAGACACTTGATTTTAGAATTAGGATTAAAGCCTGTATACTCTGTACTTTACACACACACACACACACACACACACGTACACACACACACACGTACACACACACGCACACACACACACACTTTATTATAGAGACAGCAGCACCCTCTAGTGGTGACTTCATGTTACTGCAACAATAAAGTCCTGATGTTAAAACAGAGAGACTTCACAGATTAGTCAATTAATCAATTAGTGCATCTACAGGAGAGATAAGTGGCGATATTAAATCATCAATCACCAGTTTCAATAACTTCTTTAGTGGCTCAAATACTCAGTCTAATCAGATTGCTCAACTGCTCCCCTCCCCCTCCCCTATACTTGTATTTAAAACACAGTATAACAAGGATTTTTGAGTTAAGACCGTTAAGACCGTTGCAGTCACATTTTCCTCCATGGAAACCCAGACGACTCGGCGCATGCGCATTGCTGTCGTCTACGGGGTTTCCGCAGGGTCTGAGCAGGGTCCCGTCACTGTCTCTGAGCGGCGCTGAGCGAATTTGTCGGACTTTTTGCGGACAGAAACATCCACGTGTGGCCGAATTTGGATGTGAAGTTGGGGATTCTTGGGACATTTGTCTACCTCGTTTGCTTAATCAGGTAAGTGTGTGTTTTACCTAACAAGGAATGTTAACACTAAAGTGCACTGTACTATTTCAACCAAAAGATAGATACAATGAGTTCACCACAGTTAGCTTCGCTAGCTTAGCTACAGATGGCGTTGAATTTATGTTCAAGCACCTGAAGGCGTTTATAATGCAGTTTGATGGTGAGGTGACCGGTGTTATAAGTAAACCGAGCCAGACATATAACGCTATAACTTTACACACAGCATTGATTGGGATATGACCAGTGGCGAACCGTCAGGGCCTTCAAGGTAATACCCTGGAACACTCAGATAAAACAAACAAAAAATCGATTTAATTATATAAAATAAAATGTAATAAAATGAATAAATGAGAATGGTATCTGTGTTGTTGATCTGTAATATCACAGTGTTACGTTGATTTGTTCGTCCTTCTCGGACCACTACGCATTTCAGTGGTTTTGTGTTAGAAAAGAAAGCAACCAATCAGATCTTGTTCTGGGTCTCTGGGTAGAATATCCTTTAACCAGGTATTCTATATCTCCTTGATAGAAGGCCCTGGCCGTTGCACTGAATGAGAGCGTTTGGACTGACAGTTTGATCAACCAATCATATATTGATTTGTAGCCAATGGGCGTATTCTTTCAGAGTTTCCCTCAGTTCCAGGGTACTCTCGAAGGCCCGGTAGTTCACTGGCTCGAGACAGAGGATCTAGATCAGGGGTGCCCAACCTTTTTTGAACCGAGAGCTACTTTAAAAAAATCATTTTAGTAGAGAATAAAAAGAAATGCCTTTAAAATAGGATGCAAGCAACACTAGTTCCTTAACCTGAATTGATAATAGACTATAATCAATTCAAACAGAACAGATCTTAATGTTTGCATTCTTATACCATTTTGTACAATAATTATAATGAATAAGTTCAAACAAACTAAAACGTAGAGCTGATTAATAACGGTATCTAACTAGAGTTTTTATTATATCAAAAACCTGTTGAAATGCCAGTTATTTGTACTGTCCCCAAAAAGCGCGTCGGCAGCCTCCAGGAATGCTTCTTTCACAACTTCGCCGTCTTTGAAAGACTTCGTGTGTTTGGCAGAAACGTGACGGGATAAGATGCTCTGGGAGCAGCCTTGCTCTGGTTGTTGGGCCTGGTGGAAATGGACTGCCGTGCGTTTAGCTGTCCTTTCAGGTCCCTCCCCTTTGGGAGCGTAGCGCAGAATCAGGAGCGTCTCGCAGCGTTTGTGCACTGTTTTGAAATGCCGCTCCTAAATGAACCTTCTTCGATAAAGCCACGCTCGCATTGCAGATGAGAGACAGATGGACTTTGAATTGGAATAGATACAAAAATAATCTTCCTCCCACTCGGAGCGAAAATGATATATTTTGGGATTTTTTGCTTCTGCCATAATTGTGGTCTTGTGTGTGCGGACTGTCACTCCTGTTGCCACGGACAACGTCAGCAAACTAGTGCCCACTGCCCACCAGCCACGCCCCGACACATGGGGTCACGCCAATCACAAAGCTTTGATGCGTTCAAGTGCATTATTCTGGCACAGGAAGATTATGTTATAGGACATTAACGATAAAACAGAATATTGTTGTTCTATTTTTAGACACATCTCGCGATCGACTGGGAATCTCGGTCGATCGCGATCGACTGGTTGGGCACCCCTGATCTAGATGAATGCGATGAAGCAATTCATGCCGTTTTATTGTTTTTAACGTTGAAATATAAAGTGCAACAGGTGAAGAGGAAGTTGTTGCGGAATTGTTGTGAGTACCCTATTCAAGACGACAATTCAGTGAAAAGACGGACATTATAATGCCGGGGGGGGGCGGCTGGGGGTGTGTGTGTCTACAGAAGGTCCAGTTGTGATAGACACGGTTCGCCACTGGATATGACAAAGTGGCCGCTGTGTTGAAACCTTGCCTTGACTCGTATTTTTACAGGCCAGCCTTGTCCGATGTTGGGTTGAATACGGTTTCCCCGTCGAAACATGGCGGCGACATGTAGACCCTACAGCCTGTTCATGGCGGAAATGTATGTGTTATACATTTTCGCTGTGAGCCGTGTTCCTACGTTTGATACAGAACATGTGTGTGTGTGTGTGACGATACACGGAATGGGGGTAGCGGTTAGTAACGTCTGTTTATTGGGGTAGCCGGCCGCCGGTGACTCTGACATTGTCGTGTTATGGCGCATTTCCACTGCAGGACCTCGCACAGCTTAGTACGGTATAGTTATCGCGCATGCCCACTACAGCGCGGTTTAAGCGTGCCGTGCCGTGCCCGGTCGCTTTTTGGTTGCGTTTCCACTTGGCGTAGTTCCGGCTAGCGGGTACTTTTTCACAGTTTTCTGGCTCTCCAAAATCGAGGTTCTTTCCGAGCCAACAACCGGGCTGAGTATGCTGAACTAGTGAGAGAATCGCTGGCAACTACAACAAGATGAACATATGTGACCGTGATTTAATTGTAATACACGTTTCTAAATGATGCCGAAGTAACAACATACTGATACCGGTTAGTAAGAACCATGAATTAATGCTTTGACAAGTCTGCAGACAGACGGCAGGAGAAACACCTTTAAAATGCGTGTTTTCTGAATGGCGATCGGCTGAGCTAACGTTGTATATGCACCTGGCCTACCAAGGCCTAAAGGCGCATTTCCACTGCAGGGCCTCGCACGGCTTAGTACGGTATAGTTAGGCCTTGGTAGGCCAGGCTCACTTTATGCTGCGTTTCCATTACAGTTTAGGAACTGGGGTAGCTTAAACCGCGCTCCGCGCTGTAGTGGAAATGCACAGGTCTTGTTGTTTGGTTGAGGGTAAAAAACATCTCAAACTTCGTGACTTTTCCTAAAACGGGTATATTAATCATCGAGTGAATTTTGGGGCATGGGGAATTAAGAGAGAGAAAAAGTATATACTTACTTATACCAAGCAACGCCTATTGTTTAGGTCACGCAGTCGCAGCTCTGTGATCACCTGAAGCTCAGCCGCTGTAACGGACCGGTGAGCGGAGCAAACACACTTAGCTATTTTATCTACCTCTGGAACTAGCTAAACTAGTTATACATATGTTTATTCTTCACTGTCGGGTCACTCATTACTGCAGGGCCGGCCCTAGACATGTTGGTGCCCTAGGCAAGATTATGATTTCTCTCTCTAGTTTAGCATACTCAGCTCTGGTTGTTGGCCCGGAAAGAACCTCAATTTTATGGGGCCAGAAAATCTGGAAATAGTACCCGCTAGCCGGTACTACGCTAAGTGGAAACGCAACCAAAAACGGGCCCCGCACGGCTCGGCACGCTTAAAGCGAGCTCCGCGCTGTAGTGGAAATGCGCCATTAGACTAAAGTGAACTCTCTAAACACTCAGAGAGTCCTTCACCTCACTGAGCTGTAGTTATCAGCCTCAATCCAACAACAATCAAACAAAAGAGGAGAGAGAGAGGAAAAGAGAGCGCTCCGTTTATTATACCGGTGTTATTATCTAAAGTGAATTTTGAATGAAGTAGTTAATATACTATTAGTGGTTTGTTTAAATGTATTAATTGTTTTGTTTTGTTTGTAGAAGAATACCATTTATTGATTTATTGTAAAATGAATCCGAACGTTTTGATCTGTTACGATGATAAACTGAAGCAATTTAAAAATGAACCCCATTAACTGAGTTTTAAATAGTGTTTCTGTTAAGTCCTACTAAGCATATAAGGAAAGGATGAAAACTAACGCGCGTGCCGACTGAACTGAATGTCCTATGTTTGGATCACATGCAGTGCAGATTTTGCCAATGTGCAAGCTCCAATCAAGAGACTCTTCTAAAACATTGTCGCCTTCGTCACGGAAAAGGTGTGAACTGGCCCTGTATTCACACTGCAAACTATACTATACCCTGCCCTACCCCTCCACTCCAGGCCCCTCCAACACACCACGCCCCACTTTCCAATCAGTCCCCAAAATTGTAATACCAGTTTTTTTCTTCAATTCAAAACATCCAAACTATCCCCTTAAGATGGCGCAGACTTTGAACAAGACAGCTACCCAGGAATTTGCTGCACAGAAAAAACATGACATTGTGGTTACAATCAAATGACATGGTTTTGTTATTGTGTTTTTAAATGAAGAACTTCATGGGATCCCCAGCAAAGACCTCCTGGGGACGTTCGGGGCAGCCTTTCACAAACATGGGCCTTGCCTGCTGAAACTGTACCGGGCTAGGAAGGGAGCTTTTGGACAGAAGATGGAAGACCTCTTGACTCATGACTTAGCAGAACTATAAAGAAATGACCAGAATACTACTTCGAAGAATTTAAAACATTTATTTAAACAAAAACTATTTGGAACATTTAAGAACAAGAAGAATTTAGGAACATATAAACACATATACAAACGGAGAACATTGAATACAAACGGAGAACATTGAATACAAACGGAGAACATTGAATCAAATCGTTGGCATCATTCTTCTAGGTATCCCCTCCCGACTGCGCCTGACTCTGCAGAGGTTGGAGAGTTTGTGGGGGCTTTCTTCCATGGGGGATAACAGGACCCTGCACCTTCTCTGTTGGCACACAAAATATAAAGCACTTTTTAATGAACTTGTCACGTTGGGATTCATACATTGTCATATTGTGCTATTTTAACAGTTTTTAATCTCAAAGAAAATCTAAATCTTTAATGTTATATTTTACTATAGTTTTTTGAATTGTGACATTTTGACTACCTTGGTCAATACAGCCCCGCTCCTGGTCCCCCTTTGGGTGCTCTCCTTCTTCCTCTTGGTCCTGGTCCCACTCTCATCCTCCTCCTCTTCATCTCCCTTCTCTCCCCCCTCGTCTCCCTCCTGTTGGATCATAAAAGAGGAAACAGTTATCTATCTATACACTGGACTACAAATGAGTAACTATACATGACTCTTGTCTTTTAATTACGTCAGACTGAGGTGGGGTGCTCTCCTTCTTCCTCTTGGTCCCACTCTCCTCATCTTCCTCATTCTTCCTCTTGGTCCCTGTTACAAGCTGGCTCTGCTTGTAACATAAGGACAACAGTTCCACACAGGAGTTGCCCAAAACAATTATGTATTTAACTCAACACAGTGGTTACAACCAACAATAGAACACACAGAGGAGCGGTGTCCTGGTGCACCGAGCAGGGCAGCTGAGAGAGAGCGAGAGCCTGTTCTGCAGCCCTCTTAAATACTGGGACCAAGTCCCACAGGTGGGTCTCATCACTGCTGATTACAAAGAAACACACAGGTTACAACAGCACCACCTGGTGGACAACCACAGGGTTGTCACAGCCCCATTCTTCTCCTTCTCCTTCTCCTCCTCCTCCTCCTCCTCCTCCTCCTCCTCCTCCTCCTCCTCCTCCTCCTCCTCCTCCTCCTCCTCCACCACCTCCTGTTGGATCATAAAAGAGGAAACAGTTATCTATCTATACACTGGACTACAAATTAGTAACTATACATGACTCTTGTCTTTTAATTACCTCAGACTGAGGCCGAGTCCTCCGAGTCCTTGACCTGGTCGTCTCCTCCTGTGCCTGTTCAAAAAGGAGACGACCTTTGCGGGCCTGATCCACGGTCAGGTCCATGGCGTAAAACTTGTCTGAAGTAGCCGTGTCATGGCACATTAGGCGTGCCATGAGACGGCGCTCCTGGGAGTCCTCCCCATGTCTGTCTCTGGCCTGAAGCAGACAAAGGCAGAAAAGACACAAGAGCAGAATGCAAAGTTTAGGTGAGGTAAAAGTGAGCACAGTAGATCAGTTACAGTATTACATTAGTGTCTTTTCACTTACAAAGGTTGCCACGGCGCTCCGCAAGCTCGTGAAGCTAGCTGTCCCCCTTCAGTGCATCTCCAACCAGGCGATCTGGAGGTGCTTGGTCAGGTCCCTGGTCGGGCTGAAGGTTGTATTAAAAAACACATATTTGGACCTTTGGCCAACTTCGTTTTGAGTTTGATTATTTCGATGAGCCAGCCATACTCCTCATCCTTTAGAAGCATCTTGGCCATCCCAAAGCTTTCGTTAGTCTTGTGGTCCTCCACCTATTCCGAATCAGAATCACAATTAAGTTTACACAAGGAATGTGCCTTGAATATACTTTGAAGAAATAGGAGAAATCAAGTGTTTACTTTGATCAGGTAGTCATCCTTCTCCGTGCAGTGCACTGCCTGGCTGACCTGCACGTCGGTTCAGAAACACTCCAAGGCGGTGACCGTAGAGCGAGGCCAGGTAGGCAGCGACGTACCCGAAAAGCTTCCACTGGTCGATGCTGGTAGGTTCTTTTCCAGTCGAGCTGCAATGACAAGGGAAAAAAAGATGTATTCTTTCATCCGTTTATTTGAATTGCTATTATATATTGTGGCGCAGTGTGATAAGTGTCGCCCCTTGATGAAGCCTGCTTGACTTACAGCCCAAAGAACTGTGAAGAATTACAGAAAAACGTGTTATGTTCATATAAGACCAAGTGTATTTTTGTCTCCACAAGGTCTGATCTTGACATGTCTGGTGTCTGTGGATGGGTATCAGTCTAGGCTCTGTAGGGGTGTGTGAATGAAGTCTGCCAGACAAAGCCTGTCTGAGTTACAGCCAAAAGAGTAGTGCAATTTTGGGACATCAAAAGTGTCACCTTAGTCAGAGTGGTATTTTTCAAAGTGTAAAGTGCATTCCTGAGCTCATACTTTGTAAATTAGTCCTGTTTAAAGGCTTGGTATAAAGAAAAGATTCCAAGCTTTCAGAAAATGTGCAGCAAGTGCAATTTGAGGCAGGTCAAGGGTTAGCGGCACACTGTTTAGTTTGGCAAATAGGCGTTTAAAGCATAATTCACATCTTTTTATTGGTCACTGTTTGTCCCCACAAGGTCTGACCTTGACATGCTTGGTATCTATGGATAGGTATCAGTCTAAGCTGTACATGCTTGGTATCTATGGATAGGTATCAGTCTAAGCTGTACATGCTTGGTATCTATGGATAGGTATCAGTCTACGCTGTACATGCTTGGTATCTATGGATAGGTATCAGTCTAAGCTGTACATGCTTGGTATCTATGGATAGGTATCATCTAAGCTTTGTACATGCTTGGTATCTATGGATAGGTATCAGTCTAAGCTGTACATGCTTGGTATCTATGGATAGGTATCAGTCTAAGCTTTGTACATGCTTGGTATCTATGGATAGGTATCATCTACGCTGTACATGCTTGGTATCTATGGATAGGTATCAGTCTACGCTGTACATGCTTGGTATCTATGGATAGGTATCAGTCTAAGCTGTACATGCTTGGTATCTATGGATAGGTATCAGTCTAAGCTTTGTACATGCTTGGTATCTATGGATAGGTATCATCTACGCTGTACATGCTTGGTATCTATGGATAGGTATCAGTCTAAGCTGTACATGCTTGGTATCTATGGATAGGTATCAGTCTAAGCTGTACATGCTTGGTATCTATGGATAGGTATCATCTAAGCTGTACATGCTTGGTATCTATGGATAGGTATCATCTAAGCTGTACATGCTTGGTATCTATGGATAGGTATCATCTAAGCTGTACATGCTTGGTATCTATGGATAGGTATCAGTCTAAGCTGTACATGCTTGGTATCTATGGATAGGTATCATCTAAGCTGTACATGCTTGGTATCTATGGATAGGTATCAGTCTACGCTGTACATGCTTGGTATCTATGGATAGGTATCATCTAAGCTGTACATGCTTGCACATGCAGTCATTTTGAGCATGAAGTCCCATTTGCCTGTGAAATGGAAATGTGTGGAATTGTGAGTTGCCAGTTGACAAGAGGCACTGGATTGTAATTGTTATATTTGTTTATTCTTAAATTCTTTGATTGTGCTGAAGAGGCTGAGGCCTGATTTATCACAAGGATGTCAGGTGTGTGAATCCTATTTTGACCTGATGGATAAAAGCAGAAACCATCCTCAGAATCTGTGTTCAGAGGCCATCATCACTTTCTGTTTAAAGCAGCTTTGCTAGATGTTTATTATGTCAAGAAATGTCCTTAACTTGTGTTTTGTTGCAAAACGTGCATTTTTTCAAATCCATATCTTCAGCATGTGAAGAATGCATCAACGTCTAGCAAAGCTGCTTTAAACAGAAAACGATGATGGCATGGGGTCTGCGAGACACAGAGGAACTCAGCCTGAGCACACACACACACACACTCACGACTAGGGGTTGTGTGGGTGTGTGTGTGTGTGTGTGTGTGTGTGTGTAGCTTTTAGCTCATTTCTATCTGCAGGTAGACACAACAATCAAACGTGTGTGTGTGGAAATCTGTTACGTATACCCAAGAAGTAAACAATGGAAAAAGAGAAATGTCCAACGAGGCGTTCTGGGGCAGCACAGACAGGTCTTCTCTGTGTTAGAGTTTACTCTCTACAGGGTGCACTTTGAGGCTTTGAGACTCTGCAGACCGTTTACAGAAAAAGCTTCAGAACACAAGGGGACGGGTCATAACCGGAAAAGCATGACATGGGCCCTTTAAGAGAGAGAATGTTTTGTGTGAATGTTTTGTGTGCTAAAGTGGACAAAAGATGTACAAAATGTTCATATATTTGAATTAAATCGTAATAAATAACTGAATAATTAATGGTCTCTTTATTTGTTTGTTCATTTTAGTTTATTTTCCATGTCTGACATCAATGTTGATTCAATGACTTTTTGCTATCTGATAATAACATTGTTTCAATGTATAATGCAACGCATAATATACTAGTGGCACCGAAGTGGGCCGGTCGAGATGCCCGGGCTGATCTTTAGTCCCAGTCCGCCCCGCCCTACTTCATTACTGACATTAACATCATTGTTAAGTTAACTAAATGGGGGTCAAAGTTCCCGGCACTAAGTACTCTTTTTGGTGTGAACGCGACATAAGGGGTACTAACGGAACTAAACGGGAAAAGTACTCCGGTGTGAACGCAACGCGCCTATTGTTAAGTTACAGGTTATGTTTAAATATGCGAAGGAGGCGTTATGTAAAGCTAAGTGTTGGTGAGTTTAGGAGAAATCTGCAGACACAAAGTTAGTAATAACTTTAAGAATAATAAATAAGTTCTCCACTCGTCTGAGAGAAGACTATGAGAGTTAGATAAAAGACATGGAGCAGAGCATGAATTAATAAATCATCTTCTGCCTCTGGCGTGTTTCTCTTTCTGAAGCGCTGCTTTAATCAATAATGGAAATACCTGTCAGCTGCAGACTGAGACCGTGAGGACATGCCTCCCATCAATAATCAATACCTCTCTCTGTGGAGCACAAACTCTCACAGATAGTTTATACAACTGAGTTTAACCCGAGGAGGAAAGACCCTGAACATCATCTTATATGAGATAAGAGCACGTTCCTGTTTAATAATATATTAGTATTTATTTTACATTTAACAACTTCAACATCAGTTTTGGACTGTGGGAGATCGCAGTTCCTATTTTCTGACATTTTAAAGAATTATTCTTCATAAATAAGTTATATAAATAAATACCTAATCTTGATAATAACATCATGAACTCTGATGGGCTTCACTTCACTGCTCATCATTACACAAACTCTCCTAAAGGGTTTTAGAAATGTGAATTCTCCACCATTTCAGGCGTCATTTACTTCCCATTACTCTGAGGTTTGAAAGTCAATCCGTTCACTTTAATATTTACGAGTCAGCAGAATTTCAAAGTGCAGCGTCACTGTTTTACATCTAATGTCTGACAGCTCGGGACTTTTTAAATCCATCATTTAGAATTAATTACTAATGCAGTAGCTGCACTTACAACCACTTAACAACATATCTATCTTTCATAACTCCAATCCATTTTATTTCTATCGCACATTTAAAAACAACAGAGCTGAACAAAGTGCTGTACATCAACAGCTGCATAAAAACACAGCATCATGGAAAACAGACAGGACATGAAAGTAAAACACGAGACACTGAAACCAGATCAGAAGCCACAGACTGAGACTCTCCTACACGACCAAATGTAAAAGCACAAGGGTCACCTGGCCTGTAAGAGCAAGTCTAACCTGGAGGAGCAAGTCTAACCTGGAGGAGCAAGTCTAACCTGGAGGGGCAATTCTAACCTGGAGGAGCAAGTCTAACCTGGGGGAGCAAGTCTAACCTGGGGGAGCAAGTCTAACCTGGAGGGGCAAGTCTAACCTAACCTGGAGGGGCAAGTCTAACCTAACCTGGAGGAGCAAGTCTAACCTGGAGGGGCAAGTCTAACCTGGAGGGGCAAGTCTAACCTGGGGGAGCAAGTCTAACCTGGAGGAGCAAATCTAACCTGGAGGAGCAAGTCTAACCTGGAGGAGCAAATCTAACCTGGAGGAGCAAGTCTAACCTGGAGGAGCAAGTCTAACCTGGAGGAGCAAATCTAACCTGGAGGAGCAAGTCTAACCTGGAGGAGCAAGTCTAACCTGGAGGAGCAAATCTAACCTGGAGGAGCAAGTCTAACCTGGAGGAGCAAGTCTAACCTGGAGGGGCAAGTCTAACCTAACCTGGAGGAGCAAATCTAACCTGGAGGAGCAAGTCTAACCTGGAGGAGCAATCTAACCTGGAGGAGCAAGTCTAACCTGGAGGAGCAAGTCTAACCTGGAGGAGCAAGTCTAACCTAACCTGGAGGAGCAAGTCTAACCTGGAGGGGCAAGTCTAACCTGGAGGGGCAAGTCTAACCTAACCTGGAGGAGCAAGTCTAACCTGGAGGGGCAAGTCTAACCTGGAGGAGCAAGTCTAACCTGGAGGAGCAAGTCTAATCTGGAGGAGCAAATCTAACCTGGAGGAGCAAGTCTAATCTGGAGGAGCAAGTCTAACCTGGAGGGGCAAGTCTAACCTGGAGGGGCAAGTCTAACCTGGAGGAGTACGTTCCATACTTTTTGAGCTGCAACAGCAAAGGCTCTGTCTCCTCGCTGCTTTAGCCTTGATGTAGGGACGACCAGAAGGAGTCTGTCAGCCGACCTCAGTGACCGTGTGGGTGTGTGTGTGTGTGTGTGTGTGTGTGTGTGTGTGTGTGTGTGTGTGTGTGTGTGTGTGTGTGTGTGTGTGTATGGCTTTAAAATATCTGCCAGACGGTGGGGCTAAACCGTTTAGGGCTTTGTATGCAAACAGTAACATTTTAAATCGTATTGAAAAGGAATCTAGCTTCGATTCAACCAACGTTAATATCTAGGCCGTCTCCGATACCGAACTCCGGTGCTGATAAGGCTCCGGTGAACGGCCGTCCAATCTTTTTAGGACTAACCCCCCAGAATCTACACGCAAGATCACCGTAATCTGTTTACGGGGGCGTTTACAGCGTGGCCTCTAACACCGAACTGCCCGTCGTATCTCTATGTTAGGCACTCCAGCCTCGGATGTCCGACCGCTAGGATAGCAAAAACGGAGTGTATGGTGTAGTAGGTGTTGGTGGGCTGGTAGAACCCCAGAGCAGTATCTAAACTGCCCCTGGAGGAGAAACCCTGTGTCGTTGGGAGACCCCTTGGTAATTAGGGCAGCTTCAGGACCCACAGTCCCTAACCCCCAATGTTGATCCCCTTATACCAATCAAAACAATGCAAATGTAATATCAAACCCAGCCAGAGTCAAACATTAATATCACAGCAGTGACATCACCACATCAGCAGAGCATATGTCATATTTCAACATTAATCAAAACTACATCAACCACAGTAACCACAGTGAAACTATAGTTTAACCTTAGCAGAGTTTCTATCCCCTAAAACAATTCAAATCCAAATCATCAACTAATGTCAGCCTTTTCCAAGGAAGGGTGTTTCTACCTCACTCTGAGACCAAGCAGATACCTTCAGAGACCACCACAGAGACCAGGAGTTGGGTCGAAGTGTACAAAGTACAAACCGGTTTTATTAAGGTTTTAACAAAAATTGAGGATTAAAAGAATCCTTAAAAAATAACAAAGACACCAAGTCAAAATACGAAAGCCACAGGTTCATGCTTGAGGCCCAGGGCCTCAGAAAACTTCCCCCAAGCTCTCACGCCTCAAAAGACCTCAAAAGCCCCCCTTTCTCTTCACACATCATCTTGTATAGTCTCTTGCCTCCTCCCTCTCTGCATCAGGTGGTCTCCCCTTTTCTCTCTTTGAGGGAGAAGGAGGTCACATATGTTCAACTTTGACTTAATGAACAATTACAAATGGAAAGTTAAATTAAAACAAATAAAGACTTTGTAGTAATGATATGCAATTTTAACGAGGGAGAAGCAGAACACATTGTCAATGTCATGTCTTTAGAATCAAGTTTTTTCTTTAAACATTTAATTTCAAATATGCAAACTTTATACTTTAATTAATTAACAGAGACAGTAAGGACAGCTTGTCTCTGATTCGCTGGCCCAGGAAGTTGATTCGAGCCTGTGTGTAGGTCGCCTGCATCCTGTGCCTCATTGTCTTCATACCGGCTGTAACCACTCTCAAGGTGTCAAAAACCACAAGCGCCTTCTCAGAGTTGTGGCTGGAACTTTTACGCTGTTATTGTCCCATCTAGAATGCGTAGTGCGCATAGGTCTAAAGTTCAGAATGTTCTTTCACATGCCTGGTTTCACACGAAAAGACATGATGGAAACATACATCCTTTCTGTTTACAGCCAATTCAGCATCTTTTTATCCATGGTAAGCTTAATAGAGGTAGGTGAGGTAAAGGTCAGGCCTGACACGGCCACTGAAACAGCAGAACTGTCAACAGTATTCTCAAACTGACCGGTAGCCAGTGTAACGAGGCGAGTACAGGCGTAATATGTTCGGGCCTGCCTGTCCTTGTAAGGAGGCGCGCAGCAGCATTCTGGACCAGCTGTAGGCGGGACAGGGAAGCCTTGGTTACTCCAATGTACAGAGCATTGCAGTAATCCAGTTTAGTGGATATAAAACAATGTATTACTCTCTCAAAGTCATTCAAAGAAAGGAAAGGCTTGACCTTTGCTAAAAGTCTTAGCTGAAAGAAGCTGGATTTGACCACAGAATTAATCTGTTTGTCTAGTTTGAAATCACGATCAATCCGTACACCCAGGTTTGTTTCAATGGGTTTCACATATGGGACAAGAGAATCCAGCACAGGCGGGGCATTGGGGCCACCACTGGGTCCAAACATTATCACCTCTGTCTTTTTTTCAATGAATTTTAAAAAGTTCAAGGCCATCCAGCTCTGATGTCCTGCAGACAGTCAGACAGACGTTGCTGAGGGTTCGGGTCATTTATTTTCAGGGGCATGTAGATTTGCGAGTCATCTGCATAAAAATGAAATGAGACGCCATATTTTTGAATAGCCGCTTTCACACCAAGTACTTTGCCGTACTTAGTGCCGGCACTTAGTACCCCAGCACTTAGTACCCCAGCACTTAGTACCCCAGGGCACTAAGTACCAATCGCGTTCACACCGGAGTACTTTTCCCTGAGGGAAGATTACGCAAATGAGCCGCTGATGTCACTTCTTCTTCTTCTGCTTTGGGTTTACTGGCAGGCCGCAAACAACTTCACGGCGTATACTGCCACCCGAAGTCCCCGGCCGGAAGTCCCCGGAGTTGGGGACTGGCTTCAGTAGAAGCTGCTGGGACTCCCAGCAGCTTCTACTGAAGCCTTCCGAGTAAATCGCCAGAACGCCGACACCTCCTCATCTCCACCGCTCCCATGTTTTCTTTTGTGTTGCCATAAGTTAGTCTCTCTGCGTTGGTGCGCAGGGATAATGCTAATGCTAATAATGCTAATGCCAGCAAATACAATGGCGGCTTCACAAAACTTTTCAGAGTTTTACGGGGCGTGGTTTGCAATTCGCCCAGCCAATAGAAATTGGTACTTTTTTGGTACCACCTCTCAGCAGGCACTGAAAATGGGGGTAAAAGTTCCCGGCACTAAGTACTCTTTTTGGTGTGAACGCGACATAAGGGGTACTAACGGAACTAAACGGGAAAAGTACTCCGGTGTGAACACGCCTATTGCGTTCACACCAAGTACTTTGCCGTACTTCGTTCCCAGCACTTAGTTCCCCTATGGAACTAAGAGCCGATCGCGTTCACACCGGAATAAGTTCCCTGAGGGAGGATTAGGCAAATGAGCCGCTGACGTCACTTCTTCTTCTTCTGCTTTGGGTTTACTGGCAGGCCGCAAACCACTTCACGGCTTGGTACTGCCACCCGAAGTCCCCGGCCGGAGGTCCCCGGAGTTGGGGAAGGCTTCAGTAGAAGCTGCTGGGACTCCCAGCAGCTTCTACTGAAGCCTTCCGAGTAAATCGCCAGAACGCCGACACCTCCTCATCTCCACCGCTCCCATGTTTTCTTTTGTGTTGCCATAAGTTAGTCTCTCTCCGTTTGTGCGCTGGGCTAATGCTAATGCTAATAATGCTAATGCGAGGATAATAAAATGGCGGCTCTACAAAACTTTTCAGAGTTTTACGGGGCGTGGTTTGCAATTCGCCCAGCCAATCAGAACTGGGGCACTTTTTTCCCCCAGGAGAGTACCACCTCTCAGCAGGCACTGAAATGGGGTAAAGTTCCCGGCACTAAGTACTCTTTTTGGTGTGAACGCGACATAAGGGGTACTAACGGAACTAAACGGGAAAAGTACGGGGAAAAGTACTCCGGTGTTAACGCGCCTATTGATAGCGCCCATAACTGTTGCTGACTCTATGTGTGTGTGTGTGTGTGTGTGTGTGTGTGTGTGTGTGTGTGTCATCCATACATTAATGAGGATCTGCAGAAGCGATGTTCTCACACAAACAAACCTGAGGAGAAGACAAGAAACGCATGTGAAATAACCTGAAGGGTTGTTTCTGTGTGTGTGTGTCTACAGTGAATGTGTGTGTGTGTGTGTGTGTGTGTGTGTGTAGCAGTTTCTCTCCAGGGAAATCTGCCGGCCTCTGCAGCATCGACGACACACCCTGCACAGAATATATAAATAAATGAAAACACACATATACTGTATATATACGACATGTATATATATATATATATATATATATATATATATATACACAGGCCTGTGTGTGATCCTCAGGAGGAGCTGCAGCTCAGTGATTCATGACACACAAACACCAAAATATGTGTAATTATGTAGAAACTGAGTCCAGATCTCAGTCGACAGCGAGTGGAGGTACCAGTGTGTGTGTGTGTGTGTGTGTGTGTGTGATAGCAGCCTCTACTTTAAGATGTACAGATACACAGAGACAGGCGTTGTAGTGAAACCGTGTTTCTTTATTCACACCATTTTCTACTCCAGCTATGTTAGAAGTTAACATACGTGTCAATCCTCTATTCCTATGACCTCTCATCCGTCTGTACACACTATATAAAAAGGTTATAATATGTTTAGAAACTGGAGGGTGGAGGATCAACATGTCTCCTTCTCCTCCACCCTCTGGTATTTTTTCATGAAACAAAAGACATGTTGAAGGCGTTATCCCCGGGCCTGCAGGTATTAAAGCGTGACACACACCTGCTAACAACACGACACAATACACTCCAGAGTTTAAGCATTTCATAGAAACAAAAGAGAAGAAGATATTTACAGTGAGGTAAAACACATTGGTCTTTAAGAGGAGGTATTTGTGACCTTTTTAATATGTTAATTATGCTCTTTTGTTTCTCAGGACGACGTCTAGAAGCAGACATCGAAGCAGACAACCATGCAGAGGCACCAAATAAACATGATAAAGCTTTGATGCTACGCTGCAGCTGACCCCTGACCCCACTTCCTGTGTGTCACCTGATGGAGGCCCACTTCCTGTGTGTCACGGATGGAGGGCCCCCTGCTGGGCGGAGGTTCCCCCCCCCCTCACAGTGTGTGGATCTGCTCGCATAGATAGGTGTGTTCGATGCAGCTTTGCATAACGAGAGTACATTCACAGCTGAGTGAGGATAATATTCTGCTGCTGGCATAGATAGAGATAAACCCTCCACATTCAGGCCCTCCATCATCATCAAAACCCCAAGAGTACTTTCAGAACTCGTTAACAAACTGAAATACACTCCATTTAAGGATTCAAACCCAGGAGAACGAGTCAGACGAGGATCAGATGTAGAGAACGTCACATCGTCTGCATGCAGGGGCACCAGAGCACACTTTGCACCGTCAGAAATGCAGCTTTTCTTTCTTTCTTTGACTAATAATTTAGGATTTAGAAGCATCAATCTACCCCTGATCATTCTCCACACTCATTAAGAGTTCTTAGTCTTCAGATTTAAGCACTAGTCTAGGCCAAAATCCTTCAAATTCAAGCATGTAAGAGCATAGTTTGAGATAAAGAGAACTAGCCATAGCTCACTCTCATGCACGTTGATGCAGATTGTGCCAAAGACCAGGATTTCCCTCTGACTCTCAAAGTGTGCTCTGTTCCCCCTCTGTGCTCTGTTCCCCCTCTGGGTTCGATCCTCTCATAGTTTCAGGTGTTTTTCTTTATTACCTGCTCCAGGTGAGCGGGTGTTTGTGTTTTTGAGGCCGGCTGCAGCGCTGTAGCTCGGAGAAACATCTGCTAACGTGAAATGAGCGGAGAGAGAAAAGAAGGCGAGGATCTGTACAGAAAGTCATCCCGTTAGAAAGAAAGAAGGCTGCTGGTGACTTTAAGACAGATGAAGGTCTCGTACCCGAGGTGAGCTTTTGTTGTTGCTGATGTCCCAGAGAATGACTTTATATGGATCTTTAACACATGAAGGTCTCCAGTCCAGTTTGGCCACTTTAGTACACATTAAACATTAAATCAGCACAGACCCTTTTTGTATTCAATATAGCAGCGAAATCCACTTCTTCCAACACCAGGATCTTCTGTTGTCCTCCAGATATTTACAGTAATGTTCTGCTGACCTTTTTTACATATCTAAGATTTCTTCTGCTTATGACCAACGTCTGCCGAGGAACCACTGAAACATCTCCTGATGACGGATATGTGACTTTACACATTTTGTACACTTTGAGAAGCTGCAGGATCCATGTGTGTGATGCACTTCTTTAGAAATACACCTCCTCCTAACAGACGGAGAGACAACTCTGCAGAAGGAGAGGGAGTACATGTCCAAATATACGATTAGAGATGGAAAGATTGGTAATACTTTAGGACGCCTCGTTGGATTTATAAAAGTGGAAAGAAACTGCAGAGAAAGAAACAAGGCGAGCATTTCTTTTTTGCCGCTGTTGTGATTTGTCCTTCAGTAAATGAGTAACTGTCCTAGTTATTTAATGACTGCAGGGAAGATAGAAACTGTAGGACATCAGGGTACATTTGGATAAATGAAATCAGATTGGAAGTGGACAAATAGTTAAAGAAATCTCCTAAATGGAGCATTTGTCCGTCTGCAAATATATAGGTGTCTTAGCTTCAAATCCCTTTAGGGAGAAGGACTCTGGGACGCCAGCGTCAATTTGGACTAATACAATAAGTTGGAAGTGGATAAACTAATCTAAATGTTGCAGGAAAGGAGCCAGGATGATCCGCTTGCTGCAGATGAGGTCCAGTTTATTTAGAAAAGCTGAAATGATATTGAGTTGTTGTCTCGTTAGGAGGAGGTGTAAGAAGAGGAGCATCAGCTGAGAGCTAGTTTAGATCCTCCTGCAGCACTTCACCCTCTAAAGGTTTTTGATATCTCCGACTCACACTCTTCTGAAAGGTGTGTGTGTCGTATTGACATGGCACAGAGATCAGATTCAGGCGATCTGAAGGTATTTACATCCAACACATAGCAGCACATCAACACTTTATGCATCATAAAGAAAGAGAAGAGGCGACAGACTGCAGGTTCAGAAGTGCACTTATTGCTGAACTCTAATATCTGAACTCTAATATCTGATCAATAAGATGAAGAGCAGCAGTCTGTCCAACACTTGAAACTAAATCAGGTGCTACATACATTTTTTTTGTCCTTTAGATAGAATAATGACACTACCTTTATCATAGTAATTATATATATATATATATAATATAGATATCTTTTTTCATAAAAAACAGAACAGAAAATGATAAGAGCTGTCTCTTATGTGTTGGTCCCTTAAGGCTCGGCTGAAACGTCCTTTTTAAATCTGGTGGTTTTTTACATTCTAGTAGAAAAAGACCTCGCCACGAAAAAAATAATAAAACAATAAACACAACCTGGAAAATCTATGGCTTAGTAAATCTCCGTTTGCTATATTTAGATGGATGTAGTCTCAGAGAAGAACCAAACACTGAAATGTCCTGTTTGTGGAGAAGCTGAGTTGGATTTATGGCACCAGAGTGGGCGGGGGTGCATAGTTCACGTGCACAGATCAGCGTGCACGTGAGGGTGTTTGTTGAAGTCCACGTGCGCAGATCAGCGTGCACGTGAGGGTGTTTGTTGAAGTCCACGTGCGCAGATCAGCGTGCACGTGAGGGTGTTTGTTGAAGTCCACGTGCGCAGATCAGCGTGCACGTGAGGTTGTATTAAAGCACGGTGTAAGGCATGGCGGCAGCTGAGAGCAGTCTCTGTTTCTGAAGATTTTGCATATGTTGCAGCATGTTGCCCAGAATGAATGAGGTCATCGTGTCCACTTTCTGTTGCTAAATAAGGAAAGAAAACCTTTAAAAAATGACTCAATAAATTAAACTGAGCTGTCCGCCTCCCTGCGTGTAAAAGAAAAAGTTAAAAAAAGATGTTGATGATGATGATGATGATGATGGTGGTGGTGGTGAGGAAACCTGCAGCTCACTGTGCTACTGACACTCAGAGCAGGGCTGCAAACTGATGCTAACTGCTGCTAACAGATGCTAACGGCTGCTAACAGCTGCTAACGAATGCAAACAGCTGCCAACGGCTGCTAACTGATGCTAACTGCTGCTAACAGCTGCTAACTGATGCTAACTGCTGCTAACGGCTAACAACTGCTAACTGCTGCTAACGGCTAACTGCTGCAAAGTAATGCTAACTGCTGCTAACAGCTGCTAACAGATGCTAACTGCTGCTAACTGTTGCAAACTGCTGCTAACTGCTGCTAACGGCTGCTAACGGCTAACAACTGCTAACTGCTGCTAACAGCTAACTGCTGTAAAGTAATGCTAACTGCTGCTAACAACTTACGGCTGCAAACTGCTGCTAACTGCTGCTTTTAGATGCTAACAGCTATTAACAGCTATTAACAGATGCTAACTGCTGCTAACTGTAGACTATTTATCTGTGTCATCATCTTAAACTCTTTAAACAGGGGCTTTTTTTTTTAGTGTTATCCCTGCATTAATATCATTTTTCAAACTGATGTTTTTGTCTTCACACATAATGCTATTTTGCACCAAAAAATAAACGTAACATGGTAATTTTTTTTGACCTTTTGCACCATTACAACCAATTACAGTATGTTGTGCTTATTTATATAAAACAACAATATAAACGCTTTGTCATCAAGACGAAGACGGGACACTTTGACAGAAGGCGGATACCAGATCCACTCTGTCTCAATGAAAGCCTTACCCCGGGATTCCACCGGGTCCGTCTGCGCCGCGTTACGGCTGCGCCGCAGTTTTTTTCCGACCTCCTACAGCATCAAACCCCACCGGGCGCGTTTCAGAAGCGGGGCGTTTCAGAAGCGGCGCGTTTCAGAAGCGGGGCGTTTGAGAAGCGGAGCGTCTTGCGTGCCGGCTCGCAGTTTTTGGCCGTAACGCGGCCGTAACGCGGCCGTAACGCGGCGCAGACGGACCCGGTGGAATCTAGTGGCCGTAACGCGGCGCAGACGGACCCGTTGGAATCTAGGGGTCAGACATATAATATTCTCAGGCGAGGGTTATACATTTACATTTAATCATCACCCTTTCGGTGTATAACAGCTAATGGCTTTAGGGGAATAGAAAAATAAATCTCCTGCACAAAGCATGTTGAACTAAATGTGCATTAGTGAATGTAAAGTATTAATTTGAAAGGACTAGAAATTGTTAAATTGAAATGAGGACCTGATAATTATCCTAGAACACTTTATAGGTACATCCAGTAAACTGTGCATCAGTATTCACTTTTAGATTCAGATATAAACCCCTGATATATTCACTTTTAGATTTGTATCCCTGACAGATTTACAGCTTGCAGCCCTGCTGAAGAGGAGGGAATTAGATCTGAGACGATGATGAAGAGGAGGAGGAGACCCTGAACTCCTGCTGTGTGATGAGAGACCTTCATGTGAGGAAGATGAGCCTCTTTAATGCCTCCGTTAGATCCATCCATGTGTGCAGAACACACACACACTCACACACTCACACACACAAACACACACACACACACACACACTCCTCAGCTTCATCAGTGAGTGTGATGAGAATAAAAAGCAGAGGAGGGGAAACGTCTTCCCTTCAGAGGAGGGTACTAATGCTAATGATATGGATGCCAGTCTGTGTGTGTGTGTGTGTGTGGTTGTGTGTGTGTGTCTACATCTTGATGCCCTCTGATTGGCTGAGCTGAGAGAGGGTCTTCTTGATGCGCAGGGCCGTTAGCCTCGCGGCGCTGTTAGCGTACCAACACTCCCTCATGATCTTCGCCATCACCCTCAGCGCCTGAGAGAGGAAAGAGTTAATAAAGATTATATTATATAGATATTCAAGATGTCAAGATTCAAGGCTTTTATTGTCATTTGCTCAGCAGCTACAGTGTAGATATGTACATGAAAATCTGTGCAACACAATAAAACAGATAAAATAGTGCAAGTAAATACAAATAGAATAGAGAGAGTGCAATAAGAGGCTATATACAAGTGATTGGAATATGATATATTAGATAGATAAATTGTAAGTTGCAAACAGATGAATGTTATGGATGTTCTTTCAACAGTTCAGGTGTTTAATAGTCTTAAGGCCTGTGGGATGAAACTGTCTGAGTCTGGTGGTTTTAGTCCTGATATATAGATTATATACGTATAAAACCAGTCTGGAAACACAACGGCCAACACGTCCTCTCTCTATATATATATACTCATGGGTTATGATTATTGATGCATTAATGTGTTCATCACAGCTGGAGCCAACCCTGAAACAGTTCATATAAATCCGTCATTTTCCAGTAACTCTCACTCCATCGTTTCCTAAATTTAATATCAGATGTTCTGGGAAAAAGTGACGTTTCTGTAGAAAACTCTCGCCTCATTTCCAGGGAAATCATGTGTAAACAGGGGAGAGTCTGCAGAGTGTGTGTGTGTGTGTGTGTGTGTATGTCTGTGTCTGTGTCTGACTTCTTACACCGTCATTACAGCAGCAGAGCCTCCCCTTTAAATGCTTTCAGACACAAATCATTTCCTCTAACTCAGATTTAAACTGGTGATCAAACTGTGAAATAACCCTCTGATTTAAAACCATCACAGATTAAAACCTCTGCAACACTTATGGGAGGGGCTTCAATGGTTTTTAATCACTTTAGACTTGTGGCTGCCACATTTTTGCCGCTCTTGGACTACGGGGATGTTGTGTACATGAACGTTGTTCGGTTCATAACCAACTGTAAACCCCTCACACACCATTGCACGCTGTACTCTTTAGTCACCTGGACATCATTATCAATGCGCAGATCACTGCCCTGGTACAAACTCATCTATACCGCCATGCTTGGACTGCTGCCCCTCTACATATCCACTTACATATCACACAAACAGTACAGCTAGACTACGATCTCAAAATGACATCACTCTGTCCGTCCCCTCAGTACGCACGGTGCTTGGGAAAAAAGCCATATCATACTCTGCCCCCTCGACCTGGAACTCACTTCAGCAGGAACTTCAGCTGACCACTTTGATACCCATCACGGATTTTAAACTACTTTTAAAGAAGCTGGAGAAATCATCTGTGGGTGTTTGCTCCTGCTTTATCTGACTACTGTATATGGATTTCAATGACTACTTTTCACGATGTTGTATTTTAGTGTTGCCTCTGTGTTTAGTGTCCTGTCTGTCTGTAACTTTGTGTGGTAATGTTCCACTGAACAGGTCTCTCTTGAAAATGAGACCTTGTGTCTCAAAGAGATTTTTTACCTGTATAAATAAAGGCTAAATAAAATAAAAAATAGACCCTAAAGAGGCTCATTGGATCGGAGGAATTCACATTTATTCTGTGAGCAGAGAGTGAAAGTAATATTTAGCAACACTCAGGATATTGCAAAATGCTGAATAAAAGGAGCGTGTATCATCATAACGGTTTTACTAATCTGTGTTATCCTTTCTCCTGTGTCTCTGTGGTGTGTGTGAAGCATGGTTTATATTAAAAACTGAAGAAAAACAGGAGAAAAACACTGTGTTTTATCGGGGTTTTCATTAAACAGAGTGAAAGGATCTGCTTCAAAGAGAGCAGCTGATTGGATCTACCAGAATCAAATTGAATAAAACGTTAACGACTCCCTGGACTGTACACACACACCACAAGGTGTGTGTGTGTGCGTGCGTGTATGTGTGTGTGTGTGTGTGTGTGTGTGTGTGTGTGTATGTGTGTGTGTGTGTGTGTGTGTGTGTGTGTGTGTGTGTGTGTGTGTACCTCGCAGCTCTGCCAGCGGTTGGGGATGTTGGGTCTGAGTTTCTGCTCACACACCACCTTCCTCATCTCCTCCACAGACGGGTCCGACTGCACCAGGTCGTAGTACGGCAGCTGGTAGTCCTCGTGAATGCCTGGAGGGAGGAAATAATACACGCTAGATCATCTCTGTGTGTGTGTCATCAAAAAAGAGGGGCTGTGAGGATCTGTAGAGGTAGCATCGTGCAGAAATGTGCAAAATATACAGAAAGAGCAACAGCAAGTATGTGGCTGCTAACAATGTGTGTGTGTGTGTGTGTGTGTGTGTGTGTGTGTGTGTGTGTGTGTGTGTGTGAGAGAGACTCTTACCCCCCATGGAGCAGCGGCTGGCGATCTCCCAGAACACCAGCCCCATAGCGTAGATATCGGCTCGCTTAAAGGACTCAAAGTGTTTCATGTTTATAGAATCGTCCAAAACCTCCGGAGCCATGTACCTGAGGGGGGGGGGGGGACATGGACATATTATATATATATATAATAGAGAGAGAAATCAGAGATAATATAGAGAGAAATCAGAGATAATATAGAGAGAAATCAGAGAGGAATCAAGAGATAAGAGAGAAATCAGTGAGGAATCAGAGATAATATAGAGAGAAATCAGAGAGGAATCAGAGATAATATAGAGAAATCAGTGAGGAATCAGAGATAATATAGAGGAATCAGAGATAATATAGAGAGGAATCAGAGATAATATAGAGAAATCAGAGATAAGAGAGAAATCAGTGAGGAATCAGAGATAATATAGAGAGAAATCAGAGAGGAATCAGAGATAATATAGAGAGAAATCAGAGAGGAATCAGAGATAATAGAGAGAAATCCGAGATAATAGAGAAAAATCAGAGGAATCAAAGATAATAGAGAGAAATCAGAGATAGAGAAAAATCAGAGAGGAATCAGAGATAATATAGGAATCAGAGATAATATAGAGAGGAATCAGAGATAATATAGAGAAATCAGAGATAATAGAGAGAAATCAGTGAGGAATCAGAGATAATATAGAGGAATCAGAGATAATATAGAGAGGAATCAGAGATAATATAGAGAAATCAGAGATAATATAGAGAAATCAGTGAGGAATCAGAGATAATATAGAGGAATCAGAGATAAAATAGAGAGGAATCAGAGATAATATAGAGAAATCAGAGATAATAGAGAGAAATCAGTGAGGAATCAGAGATAATAGAGAGAGAAATCAGAGATAATAGAGAAATCAGAGATAGAGAGAAATCAGAGAGGAATCAGAGATAATATAGAGAGAAATCAGAGAGGAATCAGAGATAATATAGAGAGAAATCAGAGAGGAATCAGAGATAATAGAGAAAAATCAGAGATAGAGAAAAATCAGAGAGGAATCAGAGATAATATAGAGAGAAATCAGAGAGAAATCAGAGATAGAGAAAAATCAGAGAGGAATCAGAGATAATAGAGAGAAATCAGAGATAATATAGAGAAATCAGAGATAATAGAGAGAAATCAGAGAGGAATCAGAGATAATAGAGAGAAATCCGAGAGAAATCCGAGATAATAGAGAGAAATCAGAGAGGAATCAGAGATAATATAGAGAGAAATCAGAGATAATAGAGAGAAATCAGAGAGGAATCAGAGATAATAGAGAGAAATCAGAGAGGAATCAGAGATAATATAGAGAGAAATCAGAGATAATAGAGAGAAATCAGAGAGGAATCAGAGATAATAGAGAGAAATCAGAGAGGAATCAGAGATAATATAGAGAGAAATCAGAGATAATAGAGAGAAATCAGAGAGGAATCAGAGATAATAGAGAGAAATCAGTGAGGAATCAGAGATAATAGAGAGAAATCAGAGATAGAGAAAAATCAGAGAGGAATCAGAGATAATATAGAGAAATCAGTGAGGAATCAGAGATAATAGAGAAATCAGAGAGGAATCAGAGATAATAGAGAAATCAGAGAGGAATCAGAGATAATATAGAGAAATCAGTGAGGAATCAGAGATAATAGAGAAATCAGAGAGGAATCAGAGATAATATAGAGAGAAATCAGAGATAATAGAGAGAAATATCAGAAATAAATCAGAGATAATATAAAGATAACACAAGGAGACATGTACCTGTGGGGGGGGGGGGGAGATATTATATATATAATATATAGAGATAAATCAGAGATAATATAGAGATAAATCAGTTCTTTTTATTTCCTGAGTTCTCTTTGTGATTATCTGAGATCCATGAAATCAAGGCCTCTGCTGAAAGGGGTTTGTTGTTGAACCTTGAGAAGGATTGTTAAAGAAAGAAAGAGAGAACTGAAATCACAGAGCGGTAAATCGTTTATTTCTAAAGGATGAGTTCTTTTGTGCGAGCCTCTCATTCAGAGGAAGGAATCAAGGCCTTTCTGTTGAAGGCTCATTTGAATGAAAGAACACATTTATTGGTGAGGTCTCTCTTCAGGAGTCACGCACTTATTTCTCTGCTTTTATAGCTTCAGTGAAAGCAGAACTACAGCAGCTCACGAGGGACATTTTAATAAGAATAAGGACCTACAGAGCGGTTATATTAAGTTCTGCTTTGTGAGGTGCGCTGCTACAGAAGGACCTGTCTGGGGACGATTCGTCAGGCTTTGAAAGTGTTAGGAAATAAAAAGGAGATTTCAAAGGTTAGTGCTTTTGAAAAGTGAAAAAACAAGAAGATCATGCAGTCTTTATCTTTCTGTGTATTAAGTGTTCTCCTTTGTGCTAGTTGTGAAGGATGCACGGTGTCTTTAGAGAAAGGAATCAAGGACTTGAAGAGGATCTGTTGATGAATGCCTTGAAAACTCTTGTAGGAATAAAGAGAAGAGAGGGGAGGAAGAGAGGGGGGAAGAGAGGGGTGGAAGAGGGGGGGAAGAGAGGGGAAGAAGAGAGGAGGAAGAGAGGGGAGGAAGAGAGGGGAGGAAGAAGGGGAGGAAGAGAGAGAAGGAAGAGGGGAGGAAGAGAGGGGAGGAAGAGAGGAGGAGAGAGAGGAGGAAGAGAGGAGGAAGAGGGGAGGAAGGAGGGGAGGAAGAGAGAGGAGAAGAGGGGAGGAAGAGAGGGGAGGAAGAGAGAGGAGGAAGAGAGGGGAGGAAGAGAGAGGAGGAAGAGAGGAGGAAGAGAGGAGGAAGAGAGGGGAGGAAGAGAGAGGAGGAAGAGAGGAGAGAGAGAGGAGGAAGAGCGAGGAGGAAGAGAGGGGAGGAAGAGAGGGGAGGGGAGAGAGGAGGAAGAGAGGAGGAGAGAGGGGAGAAGAGGAGGAGGAAGAGAGGGGAGGAAGAGAGGGGAGGAAGAGGGGAGGAAGAGAGAGGAGGAAGAGAGAGGAAGAGAGAGGAGGAAGAGAGGGGAGGAAGAGAGAGGAGGAAGAGAGGAGAGGAAGAGAGAGGAGGAAGAGAGAGGAGGAAGAGAGGGGAGGAAGAGAGGGGGGAAGAGAGAGGAAGAGAGGAGGAAGAGCGAGGAGGAAGAGAGGGGAGGAAGAGAGGGAGGAAGAGAGAGAAGGAAGAGAGGAGGAAGAGAGGGGAGGAAGAGAGGGGAGGAAGAGAGAGGAGGAAGAGAGGAGGAAGAGAGAGGAGGAAGAGGGGAGGAAGAGAGGGGAGGAAGAGAGAGGAGGAAGAGAGGGGAGGAAGAGAGGGGAGGAAGAGAGGGGAGGAAGAGAGAGAAGGAAGAGAGGAGGAAAGAGGAGGAGGAAGAGAGGGGGAGGAAGAGAGAGGAGGAAGGAGAGGAGAAGAGAGGAGGAAGAGAGAGGAGGAAGAGGGGAGGAAGAGAGGGAGGAAGAGAGAGGAGGAGAGGGGAGGAAGAGAGGGGAGGAAGAGAGAGGAGGAAGAGGGGAGGAAGAGAGAGGAGGAAGAGAGGAGGAAGAGAGGAGGAAGAGAGGGGAGGAAGAGAGGGGAGGAAGAGAGAGAGGGGAAGAGAGGAGGAAGAGAGGGGAGGAAGAGAGAGGAGGAAGAGAGAGGAGGAAGAGCGAGGAGGAAGAGGAGGGGAGGAAGAGAGAGGAGGAAGAGAGGGGAGGAAGAGAGAGGAGGAAGAGAGAGGAGGAAGAGAGGGGAGGAAGAGAGAGGAGGAAGAGAGGGGAGGAAGAGAGAGGAGGAAGAGAGGAGAGGAAGAGAGAGGAGGAAGAGCGAGGAGGAAGAGAGGGGAGGAAGAGAGGGAGGAAGAGAGAGGAGGAAGAGAGGAGGAAGAGAGGGGAGGAAGAGAGGGGAGGAAGAGAGAGGAGGAAGAGCGAGGAGGAAGAGAGGGGAGGAAGAGAGGGGAGGAAGAGAGAGGAGGAAGAGAGGAGGAAGAGAGGGGAGGAAGAGAGGGGAGGAAGAGAGAGGAGGAAGAGAGGGGAGGAAGAGAGGGAGGAAGAGGGGAGGAAGAGAGAGGAGGAAGAGAGGGGAGGAAGAGAGGGGAGGAAGAGGGGAGGAGAGAGAGGGGAAGAGAAGGAAGAGGGGAGGAAGAGGGGAGGAAGAGAGTTGGTCCTCATGTTGGACAGCTGCGTACAGCAAAAGGGACCTTTCACGTCCGTACTGATCTAATAACAGAGTTTTGTTCTTGAATCAACTTTTTTTATGAAAAGTCATTTCCCTTTTCCAAAAATCTCCTCAGAAAAAGTTTGTCCAGACTAAAAACATTTCTAATGTTAAATAAAGAAATCCATTACAGTTAAGACTTAATATTGAATTGAATATATTAATGCCATAAATGATTGCATATATTTACAGTTTCTTATTCTTCCAGTGTGATATCTGTCAACAATCCACGTCTCACTTATTCTAAGAATGTTCTTAACCCCACTAAAGGATTTACGCAGTAACTCATCTTTCTCAGATTAATGTGGTCGGGTCTTTTTTTCGTTTTGCGAAACACCGCTGTGTCAAATGTCCCACTTGGGTTGCTGTACGTAGCGGTCCAATATGGAGGACCAACTTGCGCTTGCACTGTGCAATCAGGTAGTCACAACGCGAGCCTTTAAAGAGGAAAGAGGAAATAGAAGATATTGCACTCCCACCTCTTGGTCCCCACCCGGTGGTTGGGCGCGACGATGTCGATGGTGTCGGTGGCCGAGTCGTGTCACAGCGCGAGGCCGAGGTCAGCGATGCAACACGTCCCGTTCTTCTTCACCAGGATGTTCTTAGACTTCAGGTCTCTGGTGGGGCGATGGCCGGCTTCCCTGAAGACCAAGGACACGTTTAGAAACAGATCTGGGCATGCACGACTATTAATATGTGCGCCAGGACGTGCAGAGAGGAGGAGCTGTAGACGTAGCATCGTGCGATATATGCAGAATATACAGAAAGAGCACGAGCATCAGCAAAGTCTGCGGCTGCTAACGATTCCCACCGTTCCCATTCCTTATACCGTGTGTGTGTGTGGGTGTGTGTGTGTCTCACCTTGCGTCCCCACGATCTCCATGTGCAGGTGAGCCAGTCCGCTGGCGGTGGACAGAGACAGTTTGATCATCCCCTCCACGGTGACGGTGTAACGGTTCAGATAGTCGAACAGAGAGCCGTGCTCGTGGTAATCTGACACCAACCAGA
>CM062285.1:684248-703548 GCA_031216635.1 Dissostichus eleginoides
CTATCTGCTCTATCTGTTCTATCTGCTCTATCTGTTCTATCTGTTCTATCTGTTCTATCTGCTCTATCTGTTCTATCTGTTCTATCTGTTCTATCTGTTCTGTCTGTTCTATCTGTTCTGTCTGTTCTATCTGTTCTATCTGCTCTATCTGTTCTATCTGTTCTATCTGTTCTATCTGTTCTGTCTGTTCTATCTGCTCTATCTGTTCTATCTGCTCTATCTGTTCTATCTGTTCTATCTGTTCTATCTGTTCTATCTGTTCTATCTGCTCTATCTGTTCTATCTGTTCTATCTGCTCTATCTGTTCTATCTGTTCTATCTGCTCTATCTGTTCTATCTGTTCTATCTGTTCTATCTGTTCTATCTGCTCTATCTGTTCTATCTGCTCTATCTGTTCTATCTGTTCTATTTGTTCTTTCTATCTGTTCTATCTGTTCTCTTTGTTCTATCTGTTCTCTTTGTTCTATCTGTTCTATCTGTTCTATCTGTTCTATCTGTTCTGTCTGTTCTATCTGTTCTGTCTGTTCTATCTGTTCTATCTGCTCTATCTGTTCTATCTGTTCTATCTGTTCTATCTGTTCTATCTGTTCTATTTGTTCTTTCTATCTGTTCTATCTGTTCACTTTGTTCTATCTGTTCTCTTTGTTCTATCTGTTCTCTTTGTTCTATCTGTTCTATCTGTTCTATTTGTTCTATCTGTTCTATCTGTTCTCTTTGTTCTATCTGTTCTCTTTGTTCTATCTGCTCTATCTGTTCTGTCTGTTCTATCTGTTCTATCTGTTCTATTTGTTCTTTCTATCTGTTCTATCTGTTCTCTTTGTTCTATCTGTTCTCTTTGTTCTATCTGTTCTATTTGTTCTATCTGTTCTATTTGTTCTATCTGTTCTATCTGTTCTCTTTGTTCTATCTGTTCTATCTGTTCTATCTGCTCTATCTGTTCTATTTGTTCTATCTGTTCTATTTGTTCTTTCTATCTGTTCTATCTGTTCTATTTGTTCTTTCTATCTGTTCTATCTGATCTATCTGTTCTATTTGTTCTATCTGTTCTAGCTGTTCTATTTGTTCTATTTGTTCTTTCTATCTGTTCTATCTGTTGTATCTGTTCTATTTGTTCTTTCTATCTGTTCTATTTGTTCTATCTGTTCTATCTGCTCTATCTGCTCTATCTGTTCTATCTGTTCTATCTGCTCTATCTGTTCTATCTGTTCTATTTGTTCTATCTGTTCTATCTGTTCTATTTGTTCTATCTGTTCTATCTGTTCTATCTGTTCTATTTGTTCTAGCTGTTCTATTTGTTCTATCTGTTCTATTTGTTCTTTCTATTTGTTCTATCTGCTCTATCTGTTCTATTTGTTCTATCTGTTCTATTTGTTCTATTTGTTCTATCTGTTCTATCTGTTCTATTTGTTCTATCTGTTCTAGCTGTTCTATCTGTTCTATCTGTTCTATTTGTTCTATCTGTTCTATTTGTTCTATCTGTTCTAGCTGTTCTATTTGTTCTATCTGTACTTTCTATTTGTTCTATCTGTTCTATCTGCTCTATCTGTTCTATCTGTTCTATTTGTTCTATCTGTTCTAGCTGTTCTATTTGTTTTATCTGTTCTATTTGTTCTTTCTATTGTTCTATCTGTTCTATCTGTTCTATCTGTTCTATCTGTTCTATCTGTTCTATCTGCTCTATCTGTTCTATCTGTTCTATCTGTTCTATTTGTTCTATCTGTTCTATCTGTTCTATCTGTTCTATTTGTTCTATCTGTTCTATTTGGTCTTTCTATCTGTTCTATCTGCTCTATCTGTTCTATCTGTTCTATCTGTTCTATCTGTTCTATCTGCTCTATCTGTTCTATCTGTTCTATCTGCTCTATCTGTTCTATCTGTTCTATCTGTTCTATTTGTTCTATCTGTTCTATCTGTTCTATTTGTTCTATCTGTTCTATTTGTTCTTTCTATCTGTTCTATCTGCTCTATCTGTTCTATCTGTTCTATCTGTTCTATCTGCTCTATCTGTTCTATTTGTTCTATCTGTTCTATCTGTTCTATTTGTTCTATCTGTTCTATCTGCTCTATCTGTTCTTTCTATCTGTTCTATCTGTTCTATCTGTTCTATCTGTTCTATTTGTTCTATCTGTTCTATTTGTTCTATCTGTTCTATTTGTTCTTTCTATCTGTTCTATCTGCTCTATCTGTTCTATCTGTTCTATCTGTTCTATTTGTTCTTTCTATCTGTTCTATCTGTTCTATCTGTTCTATCTGTTCTATGTCCTCTATATATCCATGTGGCTCTGCTGGAGGACTTTTCTCACAGCTCCACTGAAGCTGCTGAGCTCATGGTGAGAGAGACTTGGAACTTGTATCTGAGCTTTCCTGTTTCTCAAATACTGAATGTGGACACCAGGGATGAATGAAGGTCCATCTGATCCTCTCCCTCTCAGCTGAGGCTCCGCATGTAAACCCTGAGTGCCATTGATACTCCTTCCCCTCTTTATTCCGGATGTTTCCTCTCACGATGTTCTCCTTCTTAATCTTGTGTGAATCTGAGCTGTCCTGTTGTAGTAAATGTATCATTAAGTCTCATGTAGGTATGTCACTTCCTCCTCTGGTGTGATCTCCCCGCGGTTTGAGTTCACATCGAGCTTCTAGTATCCACTTCCTTAGACAGCCCGAGCAGAGCCGTCTCTAACCCGTGGTCAGGGTTGATATCACGTTTGTAATAAAGAGCTTGTGTTTCATGTTGCACGTGGTCACGCACGCGTCTGCTCGTGCAGGACTCTGGCCTTCCAGCTGGAAACACATTCTGTTAAATACATGCTATAACTCTTTATTAAATAACAACTGGTTTAAGCTTGTTGTTCTTTTCACCACTTCCTGTTTTTCATTCTCACCCGGTTGCTGTTCAACTACTGAACTTCCCCAGGGGATTAATAAAGGTCCATCTTCTCTCACCCTCTCCTCTCACCTTTGTTGTCAGCAGCGATGAACCCCAGGATGTTCTCGGTGCCCGCAGCATGACGGTCTGGTAGATCTCTGCCTCTCTGAACCAGGACCTCTCTTCTCTGGAGGAGAATATCTTCACAGCCACCTCCTCTCCTCTCCACTTCCCCCGCCACACCTCCCCAAACCTCCCCTTCCCGATGCTCTCCTGCAGGATGATGGTGCGGGCGATGGTCCTCTGCACCAGCAGGGGCAAACCTGCACAAACACACAGACACAGGGGTTAGAATCACCAGAAATACTTCATTACAGATGTTTTTATACACGCACTGTTTAAAAGAGCTGGAGTCTACACTAATGAAGGTATAAGGAAAAAGAGCAGTGGCAGAATTGCACAGAAACATATTTTAGAAGCTGACGGTAAGGATTAAAGAGTCAGAATCACCAGAAATACTTGTAATAAATGATCAGTCAAAAGCCAGCTGGTGCAGCATGAAGAATGAGGAGATTGAAATATATTTCTACCCTATAAGTCACAGCAGAGCTGGAGCTCACATGCTTTCTGTTTAAGAGGAAATCCTCCTGTTTGCATATTGATCACTTCCTGCAGGAACTAGAGCGTTCAGACGGAGAGAGGTGAGGTCAGGAGCTGATTGATTTCACACAGGATCGATCCATAGAGTCATAAAGTCACTCTGCATATGATTCATTACAGATTCCACACTTCAGTGGAGACAAATGTCTTCTGCTCTGAGAGGAATGCACATTGATGGCGCATTTCCACTCCAGGGCCTCGCTCGGTATGGCTAGGCCTCGTTAGGCCTTGGTAGGCCAGGCTCACTTTATGCTGCGTCTCCATTACAGTTTAGTAGCTGGGGCAGTAACTATAGTAACGCAGTGTAGGCGGAGCCGTGACGTCATCTTCAATGAGAACCACAGAAAACCAACATCAGCCGTTAGCTGTTAGCCCTCAGAGCTCACAGCTCCTCATATCTGTTCAGAAACTAGACAGAAGTGAAACAAGTCCAAACCACAGCCTGTCTGTGTCATGGAGAATACAGGCGCTGCTTTATTTCTGTCTGCAGGCCGTTGTTGTGAGTGTGGACGGTCGGAGCATATAGTGCGTTAGCTTAGCCGATCTCCATTCAGAAAACACGCATTTTAAAAGGTGTTTCTCCTGCCGTCTGTCTGCAGACTTGTCAAAGCATTAATTCATGGTTTTTTACTAACCGGTATCAGTATGTTGTTACTTCGGCATCATTTTGAAACGTGTATTACAATTAAATCACGGTCAAATATGTTCATCTTGTTGTAGTTGCCAGCGATTCTCTCTCTAGTTTAGCATACTCAGCCCGACTCAGCCTGGTTGTTGGCCCGGAAAGAACCTCGATTTTATGGGGCCAGAAAAACTGTGAAATATTACCCGCTAGCCGGAACTACGCCAAGTGGAAACGCAACCAAAAACGGGCCGGGCACGGCTCGCTTAAAGCGAGCTCCGCGCTGTAGTGGAAATGCGCCATTAGAGCAAATCATTTATAGTCTAAGACCTTTAAAAGATAAATGCTGAACACTCGCCGGTGGATATTTTATATTTAATCATGTAAATGCGTTCTGGCTTCAGGTTACTTTCCAGAAATCAATAACGCTGCTACAAGAGCAACTGTCACATAGAAACAGCTGATGAGGAAACACAGAATCCTGATTTCAACACACACACACTGAGTCAGCAGAGTGATCACACACAGGCTGCACACACACAGACTGAGTCAGCAGAGTGATCACACACAGGCTGCGCACACACACACACACACACACACACACACACACACTGAGTCAGCAGAGTGATCACACACAGGCTGCACGCACACACACACACACACACACACACACACACACACACAGACACACACACCAATATGTGTAAACATGGAGGAACTGAGTCCAAATCTCTGCTGGAGAGTCGAGGTGCCAGTCTCTCAGAGAGGAGCTCATTCATGACTGCATGAAGAGAGGAGGCTGCCAGCAGAGAGAGAGAGAGTGTGTGTGTGTGTGTGAGTGTGAGTGTGTGTGTGTGTGTGTGAGTGTGTGTGTTGTAGTGTTGCACGGTGTACCGATACTTGAAAGGTACCGCGATACCCTGCCGTTAAAAACGTTACGATTCCTCCGTTTCATTAGTATCGGTACTTTAAGAATGACGGGCAAAAGTACTCCGGTGAGAAAGCGCCGTTTTAATAAGAGCCGTGTGTGTTCAGCGCTCTGCTTCCACTCCCTGCACTGCAGCCGTGCCTGCAGTCCCTCCCCTCTCCAGCACGCTCTAAGTCCCTCCCCTCTCCAGCACGCTCTAAGTGCCTCCCCTCTCTCGTGCACGCTCTAAGGGCCTCCCCTCTCCAGCACGCTCTAAGGGCCTCCCCTCTCCAGCACGCTCTAAGGGCCTCCCCTCTCCAGCACGCTCTAAGTCCCTCCCCTCTCCAGCACGCTCTAAGTCCCTCCCCTCTCTCGTGCACGCTCTAAGTGCCTCCCCTCTCCAGCACGCTCTAAGGGCCTCCCCTCTCTCGTGCACGCTCTAAGGGCCTCCCCTCTCTCGTGCACGCTCTAAGGGCCTCCCCTCTCTCGGCCACGCTCTAAGTGCCTCCTCCCCTCTCTCGTGCACGCTCTAAGGGCCTCCCCTCTCCAGCACGCTCTAAGGGCCTCCCCTCTCTCGTGCACGCTCTAAGTGCCTCCCCTCTCCAGCACGCTCTAAGGGCCTCCCCTCTCTCGTGCACGCTCTAAGGGCCTCCCCTCTCTCGGCCACGCTCTAAGTGCCTCCCCTCTCTCGTGCACGCTCTAAGGGCCTCCCCTCTCCAGCACGCTCTAAGGGCCTCCCCTCTCTCGTGCACGCTCTAAGTGCCTCCCCTCTCCAGCACGCTCTAAGGGCCTCCCCTCTCCAGCACGCTCTAAGTCCCTCCCCTCTCCAGCACGCTCTAAGTCCCTCCCCTCTCTCGTGCACGCTCTAAGGGCCTCCCCTCTCTCGTGCACGCTCTAAGTGCCTCCCCTCTCTCGGCCACGCTCTAAGTGCCTCCCCTCTCCAGCACGCTCTAAGTGCCTCCCCTCTCCAGCACGCTCTAAGGGCCTCTCCTCTCCAGCACGCTCTAAGTGCCTCCCCTCTCCAGCACGCTCTAAGGGCCTCCCCTCTCCAGCACGCTCTAAGGGCCTCCCCTCTCTCGTGCACGCTCTAAGTGCCTCCCCTCTCCAGCACACGCTCTAAGGGCCTCCCCTCTCCAGCACGCTCTAAGGGCCTCCCCTCTCTCGTGCACGCTCTAACTGCCTCCCCTCTCCAGCACGCTCTAAGGGCCTCCCCTCTCCAGCACGCTCTAAGGGCCTCCCCTCTCTCGTGCACGCTCTAAGTGCCTCCCCTCTCCAGCACGCTCTAAGGGCCTCCCCTCTCTCGTGCACGCTCTAAGTGCCTCCCCTCTCTCGTGCACGCTCTAAGGGCCTCCCCTCTCTCGTGCACGCTCTAAGTGCCTCCCCTCTCTCGTGGACGCTCTAAGGGCCTCCCCTCTCTCGTGGACGCTCTAAGGGCCTCCCCTCTCTCGTGGACGCTCTAAGGGCCTCCCCTCTCTCGTGCACGCTCTAAGTGCCTCCCCTCTCTCGTGGACGCTCTAAGGGCCTCCCCTCTCTCGTGCACGCTCTAAGGGCCTCCCCTCTCTCGTGCACGCTCTAAGTGCCTCCCCTCTCTCGTGCACGCTCTAAGGGCCTCCCCTCTCTCGTGCACGCTCTAAGGGCCTCCCCTCTCTCGGCCACGCTCTAAGTGCCTCCCCTCTCTCGTGCACGCTCTAAGGGCCTCCCCTCTCTCGTGCACGCTCTAAGGGCCTCCCCTCTCTCGGCCACGCTCTAAGTGCCTCCCCTCTCTCGTGCACGCTCTAAGGGCCTCCCCTCTCTCGTGCACGCTCTAAGGGCCAAAAATCTCAACAAGGCAAAGGAACTGAATAACAAAAGGAAAGAAATGAAAACCTGCCACCCTGGGACTAAGGCTTAGTCTGAGTAGGGACATAATAAGTTATGCTGCTAAACAGCAGGGCTATGTTCTAGTTTTTGTCGGAGACCTCATTGTGTTGAATGTCATTTCTGTTGTTTAATATACAAATCTATTTTGACAAAAAAGTTGTTTGAGATGATGCTTAATTTGATTTAATACGAATTCTTGTCATTTATTTTATTATTGTTCTCATTGTTTAGAACGTTGTGTTCTGGTTCTAGTTCTGGTTCTGGTTCTGGTTCTGGTGTGAAATAAAGCACAATCATTACATTTAAGACTGTTTCCCTTTTTTTAAGAAAAGTATCGAAAAAGAATCGCAATTCTTGACTTGGTATCGAAACCAAAATGTTGGTATCGTGACAACACACGTGTGTTGACTCTGATTTAAGCTGTGTGCTCTGTGTTTCTGTTCCACTTCATTTCCCCCAGTTTCTCTTTCCGTTTTAAATGTATTTTATCTGCACGAGACGGTGACCTTAAATGTCAGCAAAACACAAACATATACGGTAAAATGTATCAGAAATATCATGATAACACGTCGCCTAGTCCTTCTTCTTCCTTCTTTATTTGTTTCAACATTTCTCCACAGAGAATATGGGTTTAAAAAATGTAGAAAAGTCTGCATGAACTGAATTTAATGTAAATACAATCTGAAATCTTCATCTATAACCCAGAGGCCTGTACTCTGAAGCCGGTTCAGCAGACCCTGGATGTGTTGGAGTTACCCGGCTTACCTAATCCAAAACAAACGCGCTCTCGCTAAGCGGTCCTACGACGCGGGTTATTTAACTCGGTAACTCAAGCCAGGGTTTCTCTGTCCGGCTGAGTGCGCGTTCACATGAAAGGGGCGGGGCTAGCCACATTTGACCAATCACAAACAGGGAGAAGCGCACTGACAGCGCAGCGTCATACTTCCTGAATGAAAAGTGAACTATAATATTAGTCAAATATGAAGACGTTAAACTTTAAACATCCATGACTTAAAGACTTGATCCAGGATCAAAGCCACATAGCTGCACCTGCGAGGTGAATACAGCTGGTAACAGAACAAGTGTTTGAATGCGTCCATCAACAGGTTTATGATATCACTGCCCCGTCTAAGACACGATCTGACTTTAATTACATTTGACTCGAGTGTTTCCTCAACTTAATGTGTTGCTTCAAATAATCCTTCTGCAGACAGTATGTGACACTGTGAGTGTTGCAACGGCCAGATCCGGCTCAGCTGACTCAGATAAGGAGATATATGATACATTATGATGTGATGTGATGTGAATGATAATGGGACACATCCACGTCTGCACTCACAGTGCCGCGGACTGTACGTCATGTTACTTTGATCCGGTTACTTGTGTTGTGGCAGATATTTCAGTAAGCTTTCTTAACGCTAATGTTATAATAGTCAGATTGCTCTGAAGATGGGAGGTGATATTCTATTCATGTTCACGTTCACACAGTCGGTGATTTTGCCGGCCGTCTTTCCTGCAACGGCAGTTTCTCTGTATTTCCTTTCTCCTGTAATATGACTTGATCGCTTTAAACTCCGCACACTGAGCTCTGATTGGTCAGCAGGCGGTGCTTTCACTGACTTGATCTCTTAGCCTGGAACCAAACCTGCTCCGAACCAGGCTAGCCGCTCAGCATCAGTTACCATGGAGATCTAGCCCGCTAAGAAGAGAACCAGCGTCGTAGGACCGGAAACCCAGAGTTAACCTGAAGTCAGCTCGCTAAGAGAAACTCCGGCTTCGTAGTACAGAGCTCAGGTGAAGAATCTGTGTTTATATATTTATTATTAACAGATGACATGTTCTCAGAGGTCTTTAGACCCTCACAGTAACCAGGATCAAACCCCAAAGAAACACACAAACAACAGGAGGATGCAGAAGGTCTTCCGGGTAATAAATCATCTCATTCTCCACCAACACTCAGACCTTAATATTTCAGGCTCTTCATCATCATGAGGACTCTCTGAAGTGCCGGCGCTCTCCTTGACTCTGTTTTTAATATTCCTTCAAAGAGAAGGCAAGTGGACTTTAATACAAGAATTCAAGGAGAAAGAGGTAGAGAAGGAGAAAGAGGTAGAGAAGGAGAAAGAGGGAGAAAGAGGTAGAGAAGATGGTTTAGCAGCAGCCCCTCTCTCTCAGGTGAGGGTAACGTGTTTTTATGTATACATCTAAGGCTTAATGCAGAGGTATTTCTACTGCACGTTGCTCTAAACTGCGTTCAGAATATCTTCACTAAATGTTCAGTGTGTTCTGACACACATTAAGAATGCTACTCCTGTTAGCATTGTCGCTAACAGACAGACGGTCCATGCGGTGTGGCTCATCACAGAAGATCTATATTACCGTTTACATGTAACACACACACACACACACACACACACACACACACACACACACACACACACACACACACACACACACACACACACACACACACACACACACACACACACACACACACACACACACACCACACACACACACACACACACACACACACCACACACACACACACACACACACACACACACACACACACACACACACACACACCTGATCCAGACCCTGAGGTGGTCATGTCATAGATGAGGTCTCTGAGCGTTGTTCCCACGGTGATGAAGGGGTGGTCCATGTGGGGGTCTTCCTCGTTGGACACACGGTGATGATGACGGTGCGCCACCCCCGCTGCTCGGTGGCTGTGACAGACGTAGAAGGCGAGGACCAATAGGAGGCAGAGGACACACACAGGGCCTGCAATCACTGCAGCGAGGGCCACGGGGCCAAGGGGGGGGTCCGCACCGTGGGACTGGGGGGGGGGGAGAGAGAGAGAGGATATTAACTTACAGAACCTGTCCCATAATACCCGTGTCTCTTTAACCTGTTGAGTGTGTGTGTGTGTGTGTGTACCTGGGATGATGTTGAGGTCTGGCTCCTTGTTGCAGTAGTCTGTGCTGTGTGTGTGTGTGTGGTGTGTGTGTGTGTGTGTGTGTGTGTGTGTACCTGGGATGATGTTGAGGTCTGGCTCCTTGTTGCAGAGTCCGTGGTGTGTGTGTGTGTGTGTGTGTGTGGTTGTGTGTGTGTGTGTGTGTGTGTGTGTGTACCTGGGATGATGTTGAGGTCTGGCTCCTTGTTGCAGTAGTCCGTGCTGTGTGTGTGTGTGTGTGCGTGTGTGTGTGTGTGTGTGTGTGTGTGTGGGGTGGTGTGTGGTGTGTGTGTGTGGTGTGTGTGTGTAGGGATGATGTTGAGGTCTGGCTCCTTGTGTGCAGTAGTCTGTGCTATGTGTTGTTGTGTGGTGTGTGTGGTGTGTGTGTGTGTGTGTGTGTGTGTGTGTGTGGTGTGTGTGTACCTGGGATGATGTTGAGTCTGGCTCCTTGTTGCAGTAGTCCGTGGTGCAGCACACAGGATAGATCCCCGTCTCCTGCTTCACGGACGGAGCACAGATGAAAGGTCTGTCTCTGGGGATCAGCTCGTTCTCGTGAACACACTGACGCTGTTCTCTCGTCATGCGACTGCCAATCTTACGGATCGCCACGAAACACACTCCGTCCGTCGTGCAGCTGGAGTTAGCCGAGCAGCGGTCGCAGTAGCATTGGAGCGCTGGAGAGAGGAGAGAGAACAACAGTCATTTACCTGAGAAACACCTGCCATGTAGATGGGAACAGGTGTGATAAAGAGCTAAAGGGATGTGGTGTTTCTGTGTTGGTCCCTGAAGGCAGCATCAAGGGATGTGGTGTTTCTGTGTTGGTCCCTGAAGGCAGCATCAAGTAAAACTAGTTAAAAAACGAATAATAAAAACATTAAAATAAACCGTCTGTCTGAAACCAGAGCAATCTGTTGTGATTGGTCAACCGCTTAGAGATGTCCCGCCCCTTAGCCTATCATGTACAGTGTTCCTTCCAGAAGTGAAACAGGACTAGAGTTTATTACCAAATTAAGAGATGATGGTAATTTATGCATATATTATATAAGAGCTACATACTTATACACATTGAACCTGATCCTAACAACAGCTACATACTGATACACATTGAACCTGATCCTAACAACAGCTACATACTGATACACATTACACCTGATCCTAACAACAGCTACATACTGATACACATTGAACCTGATCCTAACAACAGCTACATACTTATACACATTACACCTGATCCTAACAACAGCTACATACTGATACACATTGAACCTGATCCTAACAACAGCTACATACTTATACACATTACACCTGATCCTAACAACAGCTACATACTGATACACATTACACCTGATCCTAACAGCAGCTACATACTGATACACATTACACCTGATCCTAACAACAGCTACATACTGATACACATTGAACCTGATCCTAACAACAGCTACTGATACACATTACACCTGATCCTAACAACAGCTACATACTGATACACATTACACCTGATCCTAACAACAGCTACACACTGATACACATTACACCTGATCCTAACAACAGCTACATACTGATACACATTACACCTGATCCTAACAACAGCTACATACTGATACACATTACACCTGATCCTAACAGCAGCTACATACTGATACACATTACACCTGATCCTAACAACAGCTACATACTGATACACATTAACCTGATCCTAACACACAGTACTGATACACATTACACCTGATCCTAACAACAGCTACATACTGATACACATTACACCTGATCCTAACAACAGCTACACACTGATACACATTACACCTGATCCTAACAACAGCTACATACTGATACACATTACACCTGATCCTAACAACAGCTACATACTGATACACATTACACCTGATCCTAACAGCAGCTACATACTGATACACATTACACCTGATCCTAACAGCAGCTACATACTTATACACATTACACCTGATCCTAACAGCAGCTACATACTGATACACATTACACCTGATCCTAACAACAGCTACATACTGATACACATTACACCTGATCCTAACAGCAGCTACATACTGATACACATTACACCTGATCCTAACAACAGCTACATACTGATACACATTACACCTGATCCTAACAGCAGCTACATACTGATACACATTACACCTGATCCTAACAGCAGCTACATACTTATACACATTACACCTGATCCTAACAACAGCTACATACTGATACACATTACACCTGATCCTAACAACAGCTACATACTTATACACATTACACCTGATCCTAACAACAGCTACATACTGATACACATTGAACCTGATCCTAACAACAGCTACATACTGATACACATTACACCTGATCCTAACAACAGCTACATACTGATACACATTGAACCTGATCCTAACAACAGCTACATACTGATACACATTGAACCTGATCCTAACAACAGCTACATACTGTTTCACCCCTGGTTAAACCCATCTGAACTCAAGAGACCTGAAGCAGCAACACACACCTCTGAATCACACACACACACACCTCTGAATCACACACACACCTCTGAATCACACACACACCTCTGAATCACACACACACCTCTAAATAATCCACACACACACACCTCTGAATAATGAACACACACACACAGAGTGAAAGCTATACCGCTGGAAATCTGCCCTTAGTGCAACACGGTGAAAGATTTAAACAGTGTGCATTATTCAGGAGAGGACACACCACACACACACACACACACACACACACACACACACACACACACACACACACACACACACACACACACACACACACACACACACACACACACACACACACACACACACACACACACACACACACACACACACACACACACACACACACAGCAGGAATCCTGGGAATGTCTGGAGGTGAAATCCAGACACAAACAACACAACAGTATGTGTTCAGTGTGTGTGTGTGTGTATGTTAATTGTATGTGTGTGTGTGTGTATGTGTGTGTGTGTGTGTGTGTGTAAGTGTGTGTGTGTGTATATGTTAATTGTATGTGTGTGTGTGTGTCTGTGTCTCTGTGTCTGTGTGTGTGTGTGTGTGTCTGTGTCTCTGTGTGTGTGTATGTTAATTGTATGTGTGTGTGTGTGTGTATGTTAATTGTATGTGTGTGTGTGTGTCTGTGTCTCTGTGTCTGTGTCTCTGTGTGTGTGTGTGTGTGTGTGTGTGTATGTGTGTGTGTGTGTCTGTGTCTCTGTGTCTGTCTGTCTGTCTGTCTGTCTGTCTGTCTGTGTGTGTGTGTGTGTCTGTGTCTCTGTGTCTGTGTGTATGTTAATTGTATGTGTGTGTGTGTGTGTGTATGTTAATTGTATGTGTGTGTGTGTGTGTGTGTCTGTGTCTCTGTGTCTGTGTCTCTGTGTGTGTGTGTGTGTCTGTTAATTGCATGTGTCTGTGTCTGTCTGTGTGTGTGTGTGTGAATTGTATGTGTGTGTGTGTCTGTCTGTCTGTCTGTCTGTCTGTCTGTCTGTCTGTCTGTCTGTCTGTCTGTCTGTCTGTCTGTGTGTGTGTGTGTGTGTTCAGGGGAATAAGCAGACAGATGAAGCTCATACGGTTAAATAAAAGCCAGCTGACTTTCCACTGACTCAGATACGTCTGACACACAGACACACACACACACACACACACACACACACACACACACACACACACACACACACACACACACACACACACACACACACACACACACACACACACACACACACACACACACACACACACACACACACACACACACACACACACACACACACACACACACTCACTCACACACTGATGTGTCTAGACTAGAAAACAACAGAAATATGTCATGTATTCTGGTGTCTTTATTAAAGGAAACACAGCAGCTGATCCCTCGATCATCCCTTTGTGTGAATACCTGTTGCTTCCATTGAAGCAGCGCTGCCAGTAGAGAGGAGTCAGCCTATCAGGTGATGCAGTGATGTGATTGGCTCAGGTGTGTGCAGACAGACAGGTATTCAGACATGAGTCAGACAACATACCCTGTGATATTAAACATACACTGATCTTCCTCCTCATCACTAAGCACAGCTGTTTGCTCTGAGCAGGAAGAGGTTTTAATAAAAAGAGGTCAACAACAACAACAACAACAGGATGTTCTTATGAAACTGAGCAGTAATCCAAATAATAAAACACCTGTAAACCCTGAGAGGCAGCCTGTTGTTTTAATAATATATCTAGACCACACACACACACACACACACACACACACACCACACACACACACACACACACACACACACACACACACACAACACACACACACACACACACACACACACACACACCCACACACACACACACCACACACACACACACACACACACACACACACACACACACAACACAACACACACACACACACCACCAGCTAACTTAAAGGTAACATTAACACTGTTTTAGGAACACCTCACTCATTGTGCCTTTAAAGGAGTGTCAGAGTTAAAGTAAGCTTTTTTATAACTACTGGCTCGTTAGACTCACTAAATCTACATTTAACAAAACTCATGCTCCTGTTATGATTCATACTTAGTTTTCATTTCTATCTCCTGCCTCAGTGTGCCTTTAAAGACTCTTAGAAACCTACTTTAGAATCATTAATGAGGGCAGCGTCTAATTAAAGCTGCAACACATCTCTCACTTGTTGAAGGGTGTCTCTGACGGGAGAGAAACATCCAGTCAGAGCTGTGTGTGTGTGTGTGTGTGTGTGTCTATGTGTGTCTATGTGTGTGTGCGTGCGTGCGTGCGTCTCTGTGTGCGTGCGTGTGTGTGTCTCTGTGTGTGTCTCTGTGTGCGTGCGTGTGTGTGTGTGTCTCTGTGTGTGTGTGTGTCTGTTGTGTGTGTCTCTGTGTGTGTGCATGCGTGCGTGTGTGTGTGTGTGTCTGTGTGTGTGCATGCGTGCGTGTGTGTGTCTGTGTGTGTGTGTGTGTGCCTGCGTGTGTGTGAGGGAGGGTGTGTGTGTGTGTGTCTCTGTGTGTGCGTGCGTGCGTGTGTGTGTCTCTGTGTATGTGCGTGCGTGCGTGTGTGTGTGTCTCTGTGTGCGTGCGTGTGTGTCTCTGTGTGTGTGTGTGTCTGTGTGTGTGTCTCTGTCTGTGTGTCTCTGTGTGTCTCTGTGTGTGTGTGTATGTGTGTGTGTGTATATGTGTGTCTCTGTATGTGTGTGTGTGTGTGTTTGTGTGTGTGCGTGTGTGTGTGAGGGAGGGAGGGTGCATGTGTGTGTGTGTCTCTGTGTGTGTGCGTGCGTGTGTGCGTGTGTGTCTCTGTGTGCGTGCGTGTGTGTCTCTGTGTGTGTGTGTGTCTCTGTGTGTGTGCGTGCATGCGTGCTTGTGTGTGTGTCTGTGTGTGTGTGTGTGTGTGTGTCTCTGTGTGTGTGTGTGTGTGTGTGTGTGTGTGTGTCTGTGTGTGCATGCGTGCGTGCGTGTGTGTGTGTCTCTGTGTGTCTCTGTGTCTCTGTGTCTCTGTGTGTCTCTGTGTGTCTCTCTGTGTCTCTGTGTGTCTCTGTGTCTCTCTGTGTCTGTGTGTCTCTGTGTCTCTGTGTGTCTCTGTGTGTCTCTGTGTGTCTCTGTGTGTCTCTGTGTGTCTCTGTGTGTCTCTGTGTCTCTGTGTGTCTGTTTCTTGTGTCTCCTGTGTCTCCGTGTGTCTCTGTGTCTGTGTGTCTGTGTGTCTCTGTGTCTCTGTGTGTCTCTGTGTGTCTCTGTGTGTCTCTGTGTGTGTCTCTCTGTGTGTCTCTGTGTCTCTGTGTGTCTCTCTGTGTCTCTGTGTCTCTCTGTGTCTCTCTGTGTCTCTCTGTGTCTCTCTGTGTCTCTCTGTGTGTCTCTGTGTGTCTCTGTGTCTCTGTGTGTCTCTGTGTGTGTCTCTCTGTGTGTCTCTGTGTGTCTCTGTGTCTCTGTGTGTCTCTGTGTCTCTGTGTGTCTCTGTGTCTCTCTGTGTCTCTCTGTGTCTCTGTGTTTCTCTGTGTCTCTCTGTGTGTCTCTGTGTGTCTCTCTGTGTGTCTCTGTGTCTCTGTGTGTCTCTGTGTCTCTGTGTGTGTCTCTGTGTGTGTCTCTGTGTCTGTGTGTCTCTCTGTGTGTCTCTGTGTGTCTCTGTGTGTGTCTCTGTGTGTCTCTGTGTCTCTCTGTGTGTCTCTGTGTGTCTCTGTGTCCCCTCTGGAGGACCTCTCCAGTATCTAGCTTGTTCCAGATGATGCACCAACAAAGGATGATATATCTGCTGTAATGAAACAAAGCACGGCGATGACGTGTTCTTGAGGTGCAGCGCGCAGTCTGCTTTGAATCTGAGCGCAGCTACACGCTATGTGAGAAAAGAACACAAAACGTGCCTCACAGTTCCTCAAGATCACAGGTAACGTCTTTAAAGATCCAAAGATATTCACATACGATACGAATGGAGAAAAGAGGATCTGAGACAGATTATAAGAAGTTGGACACTTAAGGTCAATCCTTTAAAGTCTCTAAAGAGGGTCTCCAACTCATTTAGTCACATACATGAAGCTGCTATTGGAGACGTCATGAAGCTCTGGGTTCAGTGGAAGTCAATGGATGCAGCATTTAAAGATTCAAACTGAGACTCTGTATTTCTAATTCAGAGGATTTAAAGGCGGATTTATTTCCCGCTCCGTCAGCTCGGCTCGAAGTGGAGCACTTAGGGAAGAGAAGAAACTGAGTGCTTTATTTCTGCATCCTGTTTACTTCATACATCCTGACGGTGAGGACATATTTTCCTTCACATCTGATCTGTCTGTACATCTATTGAAGGTCTGAGTCTGTCTGGAGGTCTGACTGCACCCCCCCTCACACCACGACACCGTCCTTTAAGAGCCTCCTTAAACGCACCGTTCCTAACTTGCACTTGATCAACTCTTCTTTGGTCTTAATGCCAAATATCATCCGTTAGAGATAAACGGCTGGAAGATCGACTGCATTGTTTAATTACATAAAAGGATCATTAGTAGTTATTTAAATGGTTGCAGATGTTTGTTTTGAAGGATTTAAAGGCCTTATCTTTCATGTGTAGCTGCAGCAGTTGAATCCATGCTAAATGCAACACTTAACATTAAAAGGGTCAAAATAGTGCAAAATAACCCAAAACCATGCACATTGGAGGAGAGACACAGCACCATCTTCTCTAATTGATTCATTGGAGAAGACTTCTGGAAGTACGTGAGTTTATTCATAGAATATATAAGGAGTAGATACTTACACACATTATACCTGTTCCTAGCATCAACTAAATATACCAACCTGTCAGAAAAACTCAAACTCTCAAACTGAATCCAATCCCAGCCGTTTGAAACCCAGCGGATCGTGGAGCAGCAGCACCTCTCAATCATCTCATTGATGAATTGGATCATGTTTCAGGACAAAGCGTGTGTTAAGCCGATGCATCACAATGTGTCTCTGATTCTGCGTTTCTTTGGATGTTTTAACGTTCATTTCTTTGCATGCTTTGGAATAAAAAGTGCCGAAAAGAATCAACATCTCAATTTAAGAGCCTCAGAGAGAAAGGCAGAAAGGACTGATCAACACTGATCCGATTCCTCCCAACAGCACTCTGTTATTGAATATCTGTGCAGCCTCTGCATTACCCATAATGCACCAGCCGCACACGCAGCCATTCATCTTTAACAGGACCTTGGACGTGACAGGAGGGGGGGACCTCATCTATCACAGGGAGAGAAGTTAGGAACACTTCCCACGTGAAGAGGGAGAAGAGCTGAGAAATGCCACTACGTCTCTCTGCTCTACTAAACACTGCTCATGTTTCCATCCATGAAGGGACCGGCTGTGCTTCCTGTACAGATTTCATTGCTCTTCTTCTGCTCTGTTAGTGTACCGTTTTATGATCATGCTGCTGTGTCTTTGTAACTCTGGAACAACAATCTCCTTCGGGATAAATGAAGTCCTATCTTTTCCTAATAACAGTCTGAGTGGTATTCCCAATGTAGCTTTACTTCATTTAAACACAAGTAAAACAACAAGAACATCTAAAATGACACCAGATATGGAGCTAACGCTAAGCTGGACATCTTGTTCACACGGAGTGGGTGGAAGGCAGGACTTTGTGGAGGATACTTGAGTCTAATAACATCTTTCTGTAACTCTGGCACAACTATTTCCTTTGAGATAAATAAAGTCTTATCTTAAATGTTAAATAAGAGCTTTCTGTCGTCATGCAGCACCTCTGATGCATGAGCAGGTATTTCACCAGTCACTGAGGTTGGTAATTACTGCCAGTGATATTACCCCTGAAGGCATCACTGTTTCCTGTGTAATTAAACCCAGAGCTCCCGAACATCTGCAGGAAAACAGAGTCTCTGACAGGAGAGAAACGTCCAGTCAGAGCTGTGTGTGTGTGTGTGTGTGTGTGTGTGTGTGTGTTGTGTGTGTGTGTGTGTGTGTGTGTTGTGTGTGTGTGTGTGTGTGTGTGTGTGTAATTTAGACTTCTAACATAGTTTCTAAATGTGTCACCGGTGGTTCAACAAGATATAATCAAAACATTTCTCGATGCTCAATATTGAAATGTGCGGGGGAACATTTCTCTTTTCTGCGTCAACACCTGAAACCACAAGACTTAAGAATTGAGCTTGAACTATTTCTACCTTTTCTCCATTTAACGGGGGTCTTGTAACCAGAGGAGCGGCTCTTTAAATGTTCTCCTTCAAGCATAGACAGCGTGTCGTTAGTTTAGTTGTGATTAATTAACACGTAGATGTTGGGGGATAAAGCACGAGAGGAAAAGCACAGAGAAACTCTCTCTAAAAGTGCAGGAACTGGTATAATTCAGAGCCTGTACTGATATCAGAAGGAGACACAATGAATATTTCATTGTGTTTAGGAAGAGGAGCGTCTGTACTCTGCAGAAGGTGAGACGTGCACCTGCTCACAGAACAGACGCTGCACCATAGAAAGATCTATGAAGATGGAAAAACAAGGTCTGCAAGCAGTGAAATCAAATGCAATGCTTTTTGAGACTTTTTAAGACTTCAGCAGAGATAATAATATATCATTTCTAGAGCATTTATTTACGGATAACAATCTGATAAAGCTGTCACTCATAGAAAAGCAAGGTATTCAACTCTTCATATCAGAGAATACATGTGATGAAGTCTTTACACCGTGTTAAACAAGGCTGCTGTCTCAGCTGGAGGTTCAGTCTGTGAACTGCAGCTAAGACGTCTCTCCTCTAGGCCTCACAGCTGCACACTGAATACATATTTATAGCAGCAATCAGAGAGAATTTATGAATCAATAATAAGGGAAGGGTTTCAGACGTTTAGAGACACTTTGTGAGCTGTCATTGTGCAAATCAAGCTGTGCTCGTGCAGCCGCTGATCATCTGAACCTCTGATCAATGAACCTGAAGGCG
>CM062285.1:709548-734548 GCA_031216635.1 Dissostichus eleginoides
AAAACACACAGACTGAGTAGAAGCGTCTCTTAGTCTCTTCTGGGACGGCAGGACATTTCATTTTCCGTGGGTTTTATTCGTCCTGATTAATCCTGAGATAAAGAGGAGATTCAGATCCTGCAGAAACGAGAGGAAACATCCGGAGCGACTCCACATCCTCCCAAAGTGACACAGCGCTGACACACACTCAGCTAAATGTGGACCGTTTACTTACTACGCCCAGAGGGGGAGGCAGACAAATGAGTGTGTGTGAGGAGGGGGGAGAGAGGGGGAGAAAGAGAGAGAGAGAGGGGGAGAAACCAGCGACACCACCCAGTTTATCCCACTGCCAAACCTCCACGTGCCAATGCTTTTGTGTGAGCGGTGTGTGTGTGTGTGTGTGTGTGTGTGTGTGTGTGTGTGTGTGTGTGTGTGGATGCTGCTGCAGGGGTGTGGTTCACGAGGGAAACAGACCAATAGTCGCCTCACACACTGATAATTGAATATGTTTTCATGCATAAACGTCAGAAAACTGGGATTTTCTTGTGTTTTCTTTGTTTTTTTTTAACTAGCAAAACAACCCATTTAAAGACCTCTCCTCAGACGCTAAGGACATGTGGTCATTTCCCACTATTCTCTTCCACTTTCCACAGAGATGCTGATGGCAATGATGGGAATAATCATCTTCCTGCAGCTATTCCCGTCGCTCGCGTCCGTAGTGTTTTTAACCAGCAAAACAACGCATTTAAAGACATCGCCTCCTTTCTCTGTGTTTTCTGCCACTTTAGACCCTAATGGAAATCATCTTTTTTCTGCAGCATACCCCCATCGCTCGTGTCCGAATCTTGCGATGGGGGTCGCTCTGATCCCCCCCTCTTATCTGCATCTGAAATATTGGCTTCTTTTCTGATGTAAATGATGCAGCTCGAGCGCCATGACAATCCCATGGCTGGACAAAGGGAGCGGGTTTCCCTCCCCCTCGGTTCCATACGTGTCCTTGAGCCAACATATCAATTTAATAAGCAGCTTGCATGCAGGCAGCGATGGGCTATGTGAGGACACGACCCTGATTTGGGCAATAGGGGGGGATGAGATCCAAATGCATGCAGTTTGGAAGCATGCTCCTCTCTGCACACACACAAAGGAATGTGACACAAAGGAAGCGCACGAGTGTGAGAGTCAACAGCAAACCGCTGCTTCTGCCCAGCATAAAAACATCCTGCTTTTTCACTACAACATCACAAAGAAAAGGGTCTGTTTGCATTTTAATCAGAAATCCAGCGTGATTGTGAGCGGACGGTGAACACAGATTCTTCTAATGAGCACACAGATGCAGATGTACACATCCTGCAGGGAACACTCTGGTATCGGTGAACATAAACCCATCATCATTACACCGGAGACTTCTGCTCGCATTAATGAAGAAGCAAAGTAAGAATCATTTTAACATCTCAGCTGCTTCCACTGCACGGACTCAACCAATCACTGCAGAGACAGCATAACAACTCATTTCTTTGAAAGACCCTACATGCCGATCAGAAGAGGGTACACAGAATCATCTAAAGGACGGACATGGATCACAAATAGAGCTTTGATAGTGGAGATGTGATTGAAATCAGCACCTTGTGAATGGAGTGTGGTGCAGCCTGATAACCGTTATCTGAGGTGAAGAATCTGCTCTCACCTTAATTAACTCATCATTTACTCATTTAACACACATTGCATCTGAGTTAATGAACAGTAGAGATGAACACATCTGTTGTAGTTTAGCAGCTTGAAGCTAGCAGGCTAACGTGGTGTTGTGTAACATGACTTTAATGTTATAATATGGGGAGGAGAAAGGGGTCTCTTTCGTAGATTCATTCAGTAGATTTCAAAGTGTTTATTCTTAGATACTGTTTTATATATGTCTTTAGAAACCCTGCACAGCACTACACTTTAAAATAAAATATACTGCAGGGTTTTTTGTATGTTTATATTTGGTGTAAATACTTGTCTTTATCTTTTTTTAATGTTAAATAGTTTTTAAAATATGTTCTTTTTATTGTTTCTGTGGTTTCTGTTTGCACACACCAAAGCAGATTTAGGGGTAAACGTGTTAATGTTATTTAATCTATGTGTACACTATGTTTATATGTGTCTCTGTCCTTTCAGTCAGTTAAGAAAGTAATCTAATTGATTCTGTATTCTACATCATTCCTACTGTGAACATATATGTAGACATTTGCTTTTAAGGTTTAATTGAATCTATTTTTAAGACATGTTGTAGTTCTTGCACAGTGACTGTCAAAAAGGCTGCTGTGACATAACAACAGGTGTATTTTATCTTATTAAAAGCTATAAAAGGAGCTTTTACAGGATAAAAAACAAGGGAAAAGACAGGGTTTTTACTTATAAGAGAGACCCAAACACTGTTGATAAATACAGAACAGTATAGTAGATAGTAGTATAGCAGATATCAGAGAGTATTCTTATGTATTCTGTATATTTTATAATGCTTGGATACTCCTCTGAATATATGTCTTCTTTATATATATATATATTTTATTTTTATCTTTATTTTATTTGTATTTTTTAAAGAAATGTAGTACTTCTTGCACAATAGTCTAAACTGCTGCAGTGACAAAACCATTTCCTAAATCCGGATCAATAAAGTGTATCTTATCTTATTTATTTACTTATAAAGGACTAAATATACAGGTTTTTACCTCTAAAAGTGGTGATAAATAACACAGTAGTACTCTATAAGACCCTAACTTTAACAAAGACAACCAGCTCCACAAAGTAAACCGAGCCCCAGAAAAACACCCAACTTCGCTCCGCTCCGCCCAGCTAACCGCTCTGAATGTATCCGAGGATAGAGCCCTAAACCCGGCTAACAGCTCCACGGATCAGGGGTGACTTTACGGTTCTCTTCCTCCCAGACAATGCACATTCCTGAGGCGGCAGAACCTGCGCCATCTTAGCTTCACTCTCCGCGTCTCTTTCTGCCTCCACTAACACCTCCCTGGCGGAGAAACTACCCCAAAACACACCGCAAACACACCCAGAAACTCCCCGCGGTTCTTTTCAGGCCACTTACCAGTGTTTTCGAGTATCCTTGCCCCGATAATGAGCACGAACAGAAGGCATGGTGTGGCTCCCATCGTGGCTTCGGACCAGACTGCCAGCAGACTGAGGGAACTTCTCCCAGCGCAGTGAAGGGGCGCGCTCATTGGCTGAGAGCAGCGTAGATCCCGCCTCTCAAAGCGGTAGGGACGCGCTGATTGGTGGAGAGAGCAGTCACGAGACGCCCCACTGGAGGAACTCTACCGCTGCTGTAAACAAACACTGTTGCGGCTCACTATGAGACTACTAAGTGCTCATTTTGTATTATAATATCAATTATACAGTGTTTTTTAAACACTACAGGTTCTGGTTTAATCATTTAAATACCAGCGTATGAGCTCAACTAATAACTATAATAACATACTTTATAGGCCTATATAACACATGGACATATTCAGATTTAGGGCAACAACAACAACATATACTAAGTGCTCATTTTTAATTGTAATATTTTTTAATACTGTGTTTTTTACACACGACAGGTTCTAGTTTAACCTTTTAACAACCAGCTTATCTGCTAAACTAATAACAACTATAATAACATACTTTATATGCTAATAAAACATGGAAATATTAAGATTTATGGGCAACAACAACATATACTAAGTGCACATTTTTTATTTTAATAATAATTATACAGTGTTTTTTACACACGACAGGTTCTAGTTTAACCTTTTAACAACCAGTTTATCTGCTAAACTAATAACAACTATAATAACATACTTTATATGTTCATAAAACATAGACATATTAAGATTTAGGGCAACAACAACAACAACAACATATACAAAGTGCAATATGCAAAAGTTTTATTTTAAGATAAGATTGACTTTATTGATCCCCATATGGAAAATGTTCTCCTCACAGCAGCATGCAAACAAGGCACTGCACATAATGTGAATAAAAGAGTAGAAAATCAATACAAACATCTCAAAGTAGAAAATCAAACAGAACTTCAAAGTAACGTATAAACAAAACTGCAGTGAATTCAAAAGCTGGCATGAAGGAGTTTACGTTCATCCTAAAGAGTGTAAACAGATAATGCGAGAAAAATAACGCCACTGTGGCTCTGACTGAGAAACACACTGATAACACCTCGTATCTTCAATGACATGCTGTAGCTACACACACTCCATATGTCTCTCTCACACACACACACACACACGTCCCTCGTACATTGTCCTAAGGCCTTTAACCCTTCCTTTGTCTCATCTGCATTTACTCTATTGCTTAGAGGGGATACACACACTCACACACACCAACTAATACACACACACACACACACCAACTAATATACACACTCACACACACCAACTAATACACACACACACACACATACACACCAACTAATACACACACACATATACACACACACACACACACACTCACACACACACACTCACACTCACACACATATACACACACACACACACACACGCACACACACACTAGCATTCATCCTCAGTGACTGACCATGATTGGAGCTGCAGAGTAACCACAGAGGTATTTTTTTTAACACAAAATCAATGTAAATATGTCTTGATACGTGCATACAGCTTTAAAAAGGTCGAAGGGAGAATAGTTATAGGTCCTGTCTTCATTCAGGTGAGTATATCCACCTTTAACTAGAGAAAAGCGTAAGAATATTACCCACAATGCACTGCCACACTTCCCCATTACTTCCTGTGCACATGTTTCTTTTTTAATCACAAAAGGCAGATTCACCTTGAGTTCTGAAAGCTTCTCTGATGAATCACAGACTCACGAATCCAAGCTCAGAGTTTAAAAACAGGAAATCAAAGCTCTCCCACAGATCCTGCAGAATAATAAAGTCTCTTCACAGACACTATTAATATGTAACGCTTTACTAACACTTACATAGAGGAGAAGAGCTGCTGCTTCTCCTTTTCACTCTGCAGCAACACGTCTGTTTGGGTCAGAAAACCCTTCATAATGTAGAAATACACGTAACGTTCATACGTGTGCATCCCAAGTTATAAAAACGTGCTTAAAATCACCAATGAATGCTATTGTAACTGAATCCTGCACACCCCTCTGTATATTCTGCACATGTCTATTCAATGATAGCTTCTTCCAAACATCTGCACAGCTCTCCGGTTTAAGATATAATACTGCACGCATTATTAAACATTTTTCAGAACATTTTGTCCTATTTTTACTGGACTTATTTAACTTATTGTAAATATTTCTCTTTATTTGTTGATGTTATAATAGTTTTAAAACATATTTTACTCTATTTTTGGTCGTTTTTCTTGCACTTTACTGTCTCTTATGTGTATGTGCACCACATTACAGAAGACAGTTGATTTGGCTCTGATCATCTTCCCTACAATATGCACCAAAGCAAATATTGATTGAGCCTCTTTTTGCCATGGAAGTGCATGTTATTGAGTGCAGGTTTTCACATTTTTCGGGGGCTTGTTGCATCGTTTAACGGCGTTTAAAGAAGATCAGACCAGACCTCTTCCTCTCACAGACACCTGCACTGAATAAGAAGCTCCTGTATGAATATAGGATCTACAGACGGTGACCTTGGTGAACCTGACGTCTTCCTCCATGTTTCTGCTGTCATTCTGAACATCTTTTCTGCAGCTGACCTCCGTCTCTTTGAGAGAAAGTGAACCTGGTTAAAGACTCGTTGCTCTCATTCAATCACTTTCCTCTGGGTTATTTTAGGATCCTCACATGTAGCCTGCAGCTGACAGCAGCTCTCATTCTCCACACACACACACACACACACATGCATACACACACATATACACACACACACACACACACACACACATGAAGAATTAACACACACCGAAATGACTGATCAAGAGAGAGGGAGAAATTAGCTCTGTGAATGGTCTGCGAAGGCTAAAATCCATGTGTTCCTCCAGTGTGTGTGTGTGTGTGTGTGTGTGTGTGTGTGTGTGTGTGTGTGTGTGTGTGTGTGTGTGCAGATTTGTGACCTTTTCTAAAGATGCTCAATTTAATCTAGCTTTTTATACCTTTATTATGTTTTATTTGCACTTTTATCCAACTCACAGGAAGGTTTCTTGAACACTGACTGAAATTATGTTAATTTTTATTCTGTGAACCCCTCTGAATATTTGGCTCATTTTTGTTAAACACTACCTCTTCTAAAATCTGCACAGCTCTCCACTTTGAATTCTAGTATGTTATCATATATTTCATCGTATTTCTTGTGGACACATTTCTCTTTAGTCTTAATCATGTTTCAAATATAACAGTTCCACTTCCTCTGTCTGTGTTTGTGTTTAAATACATTTACACTAAAGCTAATTCCTTGTCTGTAAACCTACGTAACATAAGACAGAAACTAAAAGACAAGAATCCTGCAGCAACACTAGCTTTCAATTAGAGCCAAACCCTCATTAGTGCCGGTGCATTAGTTTCAACTGAGCTAATCCTTTTAAGACTACAACCTTTAATGATTATGTTTCCTTCAGTTTAATGTCCAGGCTGCAGAGAAAACAGGTCTGAAGGTGCAGACTTTCTCCTGATATCAGTGTCTGAGCTCCCTTTATATGAATAGAACAATAATGTCATTGTTAGCTAATGAATGTTTCCATGCTGAACAACGGCAACATGACAACGTTTCCATTGGTCCCTCTTCTTTAGAGAAGACCAGGAAATGATGGATACACGGATCGTGTTCAAATCAATAGGCACGCAATGACTCTAAATAATAATGATCACGACACCAAACACACATTCAGACTAAAGGAACCAGCCTGTTTGGAACATGGAAGAAGTAGAAAGTACAGGTATTTGGGTTCAACATGTAAGAAGTAGAAAGTACAGGTATTTGGGTTCAACATGGAAGAAGTAGAAAGTACAGGTATTTGGGTTCAACATGTAAGAAGTAGAAAGTACAGGTATTTGGGTTCAAAGTGTAAGAAGTAGAAAGTACAGGTATTTGGGTTCAACATGTAAGAAGTAGAAAGTACAGGTATTTGGGTTCAAAGTGTAAGAAGTAGAAAGTACAGGTATTTGGGTTCAACATGTAAGAAGTAGAAAGTACAGGTATTTGGGTTCAAAGTGTAAGAAGTAGAAAGTACAGGTATTTGGGTTCAACATGTAAGAAGTAGAAAGTACAGGTATTTGGGTTCAAAGTGTAAGAAGTAGAAAGTTCAGGTATTTGGGTTCAACATGTGAGAAGTAGAAAGTACAGGTATTTGTGTTCAACATGTAAGAAGTAGAAAGTACAGGTATTTGGGTTCAACATGTGAGAAGTAGAAAGTACAGGTATTTGGGTTCAACATGGAAGAAGTAGAAAGTACAGGTATTTGTGTTCAAAATGTAAGAAGTAGAAAGTACAGGTATTTGTGTTCAAAGTGTAAGAAGTAGAAAGTACAGGTATTTGGGTTCAACATGTAAGAAGTAGAAAGTACAGGTATTTGGGTTCAAAGTGTAAAAAGTAGAAAGTACAGGTATTTGGGTTCAACATGTAAGAAGTAGAAAGTACAGGTATTTGGGTTCAACATGTAAGAAGTAGAAAGTACAGGTATTTGGGTTCAAAATGTAGGAAGTAGAAAGTACAGGTATTTGGGTTCAACATGTAGGAAGTAGAAAGTACAGGTATTTGTGTTCAAAATGTAAGAAGTCAAAGTAAAAAGTGGTCAGAAAAATAAGTAGTGGAGTAAAGTACTGATACCAGAAACATGTACTTAAGTACAGTAACAAAGTATTTGTACTCCACTACTTCCCACCTCTGCTGTTTATGTCCTGGATGCATGATTTCTGATGTTTCATTAAACTTCTGGAAGCACGCAGGAAGTAGTTACCGTGTGTTTGACAATGTGTGTGACATGTTCCAGTTCTCAGAGGATCAACAGCAGCTGAAGGAGGTGAAGGTGTTCCTGCAGCATTAACACCTCTTTATGACGGCATTAATTCCCTGGCACGGCGCTCTCGTAGCGGATCAGGTTCCTGCGCTTTGAAGAGAAACTGATATGGAAACATCTCCTCAGACTGATCAGCTGGAGCTTTAGAGAGCTGCTGAATAAGATCCATTAGATACAGCTCAAAGTGCTTTTCAGAGCAAGAGGAGATACATACAAACACAATGAGTAAGAAACATTATTAAAAACAAGTTATAAGATCAAAACAGAAAGATTTAGGTCCATCAAAACATAACATTTGAGCAGTGACACCACTAAATGCACCCCAACTATAAGCCACATTATAACGAGATAGGTCTTTCATTTTCTTTTAAAAGGATGTTAGGAGATGTTAGGAGATGTTAAAGGATGTTAGGAGATGTTAAAGGATGTTAAGAGATGTTAAGAGATGTTAGGAGATGTTAGGAGATGTTAGGAGATGTTAGGAGATGTTAGGAGATGTTAGGAGATGTTAGGAGATGTTAAGAGATGTTAAGAGATGTTAGGAGATGTTAGGAGATGTTAGGAGATGTTAGGAGATGTTAAGAGATGTTAAAGGATGTTAGGAGATGTTAAGAGATGTTAAGAGATGTTAAGAGATGTTAGGAGATGTTAGGAGATGTTAGGAGATGTTAAGAGATGTTAGGAGATGTTAGGAGATGTTAAGAGATGTTAAAGGATGTTAGGAGATGTTAAGAGATGTTAAGAGATGTTAAGAGATGTTAAAGGTTGTTAGGAGATGTTAAGAGATGTTAAGAGATGTTAAGAGATGTTAAGAGATGTTAGGAGATGTTAGGAGATGTTAGGAGATGTTAAGAGATGTTAAGAGATGTTAAGAGATGTTAGGAGATGTTAAAGGATGTTAGGAGATGTTAAGAGATGTTAAAGGATGTTAGGAGATGTTAGGAGATGTTAATAATAATAATAACTTGAATTTATATAGCGCCTTTCATAACCTCAAGGACGCTTTACAAAGAAACATACAAGGACAAGACATAAAACAGGGGGCAGAAATGGAAGTGTAAGTGGGGGGGGGGGAGTGAGTTATTGTTAGAAGGCGATGTTGAACAGATGAGTTTTAAGGGTTGATGTGAAGATGTTGAGAGAAAGGGCGTTGCGGATTTCTGCAGGGAGGGAGTTCCAGAGGGGGGGGGCAGCGACACTGAAGGCACGGTCCCCGAAGGTGCGGAGGCGTGAAGGTGGAATGGAGAGCAGGCCAGAGTCTGAGGATCGAAGGGTGCGGGACGGGATGTATGGGTGGAGGAGGTCTGTGAGGTACTGAGGGGAGAGGGCATGGAGGGACTTGGAGGTGAGGAGGAGGAGTTTGTAAGTGATGCGGGACTTGACCGGGAGCCAATGGAGGTTGAAGAGAGTGGGGGTGATGTGCTGCCAGGGCTTGGTGCGTGTGAGGACCCTGGCAGCTGAGTTCTGGATGTACTGGAGCCTGTCCAGGGTTTTGCTGGGAACCCCGGACAGGAGTCCGTTACAATAGTCCAGGCATGAGGTAATGAAACAATGAATCAGCTTCTCTGCAACAGAGTCGGACAGTGATGGCCGGAGTCTGGATATATTTCTGAGGTGGAAGAAGGCTGATTTTGAAACGGACTTATGTGGTTTTGAAATGAAGGGTTGAATCAAGACAACACAAGGTTGCGGACCTGAGGGGATGGGAGATGAAGGAACCGTCGATGTTGAGGAGCAGATCTCCAACCTTCCCGAGCAGTGCCTTGGGGGCCACAACCATGAGCTCAGTTTTATCACTGTTTAGTTTGAGTAGGTTGTGGTCATCCAGGTTTTAATTTCGTGTAGGCAGTTGATTTGACTGAGGGGGAGATGGGGGAGGTTTTGTGCTGATGTACAGTTGGGTGTCGTAGGCGTAGGAGTGGAAACAGAGACCATGGCTGCGGATGATATCACCAATCGAAGGATGTATATTGTGAATAGAAGGGACCGAGCACCGAGCCTTGGGGGACTCCATGGTTGACAGAAGCACAGGGGGAGCTGCAGCCAGCGTGTGTGACAAACTGTGTCCGGTCCGAGAGGTATGAGTGGAAGAAGGAGAGGGCGGAGTCAGTGAGGCCAAGGAGTTCAGACAGGCGGGTGAGGAGGATATTATGGGAGATGGTGTCAAAGGCTGCAGAGAGGTCCAGGAGAATTAGTGTAGTGATGTTAAGAGATGTTAAAGAATGTTAGGAGATGTTAAGAGATGTTAAGAGATGTTAAGAGATGTTAAGAGATGTTAAAGAATGTTAGGAGATGTTAAGAGATGTTAAGAGATGTTAAAGGATGTTAGGAGATGTTAAAGGATGTCAGGAGATGTTTAGAGATGTTAAGAGATGTTAAAGAATGTTAGGAGATGTTAAAGGATGTTTAGAGATGTTAAAGGATGTTAGGAGATGTTAAGAGATGTTAAAGAATGTTAGGAGATGTTAAAGGATGTTAGGAGATGTTAAGAGATGTTAAGAGATGTTAAAGGATGTTAAGAGATGTTAAGAGATGTCAGGAGATGTTAAGAGATGTTAAGAGATGTTAGGAGATGTTAAGAGATGTTAAGAGATGTTAAGAGATGTTAAGAGATGTTAAAGAATGTTAGGAGATGTTAAAGGATGTTAGGAGATGTTAAGAGATGTTAAAGAATGTTAGGAGATGTTAAAGGATGTTAGGAGATGTTAAGAGATGTTAAGAGATGTTAAAGGATGTTAAGAGATGTTAAGAGATGTCAGGAGATGTTAAGAGATGTTAAGAGATGTTAAAGGATGTTAAGAGATGTTAAAGGATGTCAGGAGATGTTTAGAGATGTTAAGAGATGTTAAGAGATGTTAAAGGATGTTAAGAGATGTTAAAGGATGTCAGGAGATGTTTAGAGATGTTAAAGGATGTTTAGAGATGTTAAAGGATGTTAAGAGATGTTACGAGATGTTGAAGGATGTTAGGAGATGTTAAAGGATGTTAGGAGATGTTAAGAGATGTCAGGAGATGTTAAGAAATGTTAAAGGATGTTAAGAGATGTTAAAGGATGTCAGGAGATGTTTAGAGATGTTAAGAGATGTCAGGAGATGTTAAGAGATGTTAAGAGATGTCAGGAGATGTTAAGAGATGTTAAGAGATGTTAAGAGATGTTAAAGGATGTTAAGAGATGTTAAAGGATGTCAGGAGATGTTTAGAGATGTTAAGAGATGTTAAGAGATGTTAAAGGATGTTAAGAGATGTTAAAGGATGTCAGGAGATGTTTAGAGATGTTAAGAGATGTTAAAGGATGTTTAGAGATGTTAAAGGATGTTAAGAGATGTTACGAGATGTTGAAGGATGTTAGGAGATGTTAAAGGATGTTAGGAGATGTTAAGAGATGTTAAAGGATGTCAGGAGATGTTAAGAGATGTTAAGAGATGTTAAAGGATGTTAGGAGATGTTAAGAGATGTTAAGAGATGTTAAAGGATGTCAGGAGATGTTAAGAGATGTTAAGAGATGTTAAAGGATGTCAGGAGATGTTTAGAGATGTTAAGAGATGTTAAAGGATGTTAGGAGATGTTAAGAGATGTTAAGAGATGTTAAAGGATGTCAGGAGATGTTAAGAGATGTTAAAGGATGTCAGGAGATGTTTAGAGATGTTAAAGGATGTTAGGAGATGTTAAGAGATGTTAAGAGATGTTAAAGGATGTCAGGAGATGTTCAGAGATGTTAGGAGATGTTTAGAGATGTTAAGAGATGTTAAAGGATGTCAGGAGATATTTAGAGATGTTAAGAGATGTTAAAGGATGTCAGGAGATGTTCAGAGATGTTAGGAGATGTTTAGAGATGTTAAGAGATGTTAAAGGATGTTAGGAGATGTCAGAGGAAGCTCCTCATCCTCCAGATGTCACTTTCCTCCGTGTGTATTCCTCCTCTCTTAGCGGAGAGTAATCATTCTGCCTACAGTCAGGAGGATATATCCATTTACATTATGCATGGCCCGCTGTAATGTAAAAGCTATTACAGAGAGAGGGGGAATATGCTAACTAAAGAGAGACGCTTTGATTCAAACTCACAGAGTGAATTACACGGGAGGGAGGGCATGAATAATTATACCGTGATTCACAGAAGACTTCTCCCTCACATGAGGCTGCTTTAAATCAGCGTTTCAGGCACAAAGAGGTCAAATTAAACCACATTAAAACTCACTGTAAGTCCTTTCTTCTGCTCTCATTCATCGTCCTATAAGCGCCTCCGGTTCCTCTTGTGACCCAAGAAAAAGTTCCAGTAAATACTTTATATTTCTTGAAACAAATGGATATTTCCACAGGCGCTAAAGCTTTAGTTAATTGTATGAATATGTGAGGAAAAAGGTCAATTCTGAATTAAATACGGCCAGAAACAGGGCTCACTTAAAGCCTTAATTGGATCTGAATTCCTTTAGTGTTTTGTTATTTGTTTCCAGTTGTAGGTCCGTAAATGAAAATGTGCGTGGCTCACCAACACAGAAGTGCAATTTAAGCTTTATTTTTATTACAATTTATCCACAATTTGTTAACGTTACCGGCTCCTTTGACACTTTTATATGTTCACTAACTTTTAAAAATGAAGCCACTTATTTATTTTTACTTTAAATGACATGTTTTATTCTTTGAAACAAAAGGATATTTTCACAGCTCTCTCGTTTAATTTAAAAACAGCACACATTTTATTTTACGAAGCATTTTTTCTGTACTTTAGTTTGTGTTTATGATATGGTTTTCATAATAACCTCTATTTTTGGTCGTTTTCTGTCAATGATTGACTACGGAAAGGCCCGATCTAACAGGAAATCAATACAATAAAAATATACATATTTATTTATATATTTTCTCTCCAGTGGAACCAAAGGGTATTTCCACAGGTGCTAAAGTCACACGTTCCCCCTCTTTGCTCTGCGCTCACAGATCCACACAAACACCCCCTCTTGTTCTCTGGGCCTTTGTGAATTGTTCCCTATTCACTGCATTGTCTCTCTAACAAAACCAGTAAAAGGGTTTTTCTAAAGACTGCTCCAATGGTCGTTGCTGAGTCAGGGCTTCTTTACTCCTATAAAAGCTAAGGGCAGCAGCAGGAAGGTACAGAATCAACAACATCAACAGCAAACATGAGCAACTCCGGCATGAACATGAGGGGAAAGATCGTCTTCTATGAGGAGAAGAACTTCCAGGGTCGTTCCTATGAGTGCATGAGCGATTGCTCCGATATGACCTCTAACCTGAGCAGGTGCCACTCCTGCAAGGTGGAGAGCGGCTGCTTCATGGTGTACGACCGCTCCAACTACATGGGCAACCAGTCCTTCATGAGGAGGGGAGAGTACTCTGACTACCAGAGCATGATGGGAATGAGGGACTGCATCAAGTCCTGCCGCATGATCCCCATGGTAGGTGTTGATTAGAGGAAACTGTGGAGAGATGCAGGGGTTCTGTAGAAGGAAACCTGGAGATTAGCATCAAAACTGGACACATAGCAATAGGAAAAGAACCTCTGTGTCAAACAAGGCCAACGTTAGCCGCCTTTAGCTTAGCGGTGGTGACGTGAAGTCATGTGACCGTGCTGTAGTTCCTATATAGCCCAACATTAGCCTCCTTTAGCTTAGCGGTGGTGACGTGAAGTCATGTGACCGTGCTGTAGTTCCTTTATAGCCCAACATTAGCCTCCTTTAGCTTAGCGGTGGTGACGTGAAGTCATGTGACCGTGCTGTAGTTCCTTTATAGCCCAACATTAGCCTCCTTTAGCTTAGCGGTGGTGACGTGAAGTCATGTGACCGTGCTGTAGTTCCTTTATAGCCCAACATTAGCCTCCTTTAGCTTAGCGGTGGTGACGTGAAGTCATGTGACCGTGCTGTAGTTCCTTTATAGCTCAACATTAGCCAGCTTTAGCTTAGCGGTGGTGACGTGAAGTCATGTGACCGTGCTGTAGTTCCTTTATAGCCCAACATTAGCCGCCTTTAGCTTAGCGGTGGTGACGTGAAGTCATGTGACCGTGCTGTAGTTCCTTTATAGCCCAACATTAGCCTCCTTTAGCTTAGCGGTGGTGACATGAAGTAATGTGACCGTGCTGTAGTTCCTTTATAGCTCAACATTAGCCAGCTTTAGCTTAGCGGTGGTGACGTGAAGTCATGTGACCGTGCTGTAGTTCCTTTATAGCCCAACATTAGCCTCCTTTAGCTTAGCGGTGTTGACGTGAAGTCATGTGACCGTGCTGTAGTTCCTTTATAGCCCAACATTAGCCTCCTTAAGCTTAGCGGTGGTGACGTGAAGTCATGTGACCGTGCTGTAGTTCCTTTCTAGCCCAACATTAACCTCCTTTAGCTTAGCGGTGGTGACGTGAAGTCATGTGACCGTGCTGTAGTTCCTTTGTAGCCCAACATTAGCCTCCTTTAGCTTAGCGGTGGTGAAGTGAAGTCATGTGACCGTGCTGTAGTTCCTTTATAGCCCAACATTAGCCTCCTTTAGCTTAGCGGTGGTGACGTGAAGTCATGTGACCGTGCTGTAGTTCCTTTATAGCCCAACATTAGCCTCCTTTAGCTTAGCGGTGTGACGTGAAGTCATGTGACCGTGCTGTAGTTCCTTTATAGCCCAACATTAGCCTCCTTTAGCTTAGCGGTGGTGACGTGAAGTCATGTGACCGTGCTGTAGTTCCTTTATAGCCCAACATTAGCCTCCTTTAGCTTAGCGGTGGTGACGTGAAGTCATGTGACCGTGCTGTAGTTCCTTTATAGCCAACATTAGCCTCCTTAAGCTTAGCGGTGGTGACGTGAAGTCATGTGACCGTGCTGTAGTTCCTTTATAGCCCAACATTAGCCTCCTTTAGCTTAGCGGTGGTGACGTGAAGTCATGTGACCGTGCTGTAGTTCCTTTGTAGCCCAACATTAAGCCACCTTTAGCTAGCGGTGGTGACTGAAGTCATGTGACCGTGCTGTAGTTCCTTTATAGCCCAACATTAACCTCCTTTAGCTTAGCGGTGGTGACGTGAAGTCATGTGACCGTGCTGTAGTTCCTTTGTAGCCCAACATTAGCCTCCTTTAGCTTAGCGGTGGTGACGTGAAGTCATGTGACCGTGCTGTAGTTCCTTTATAGCCCAACATTAACCTCCTTTAGCTTAGCGGTGGTGACGTGAAGTCATGTGACCGTGCTGTAGTTCCTTTATAGCCCAACATTAGCCTCCTTTAGCTTAGCGGTGGTGACGTGAAGTCATGTGACCGTGCTGTAGTTCCTTTATAGCCCAACATTAGCCTCCTTTAGCTTAGCGGTGGTGACGTGAAGTCATGTGACCGTGCTGTAGTTCCTTTGTAGCCAACATTAGCCTCCTTTAGCTTAGCGGTGGTGACGTGAAGTCATGTGACCGTGCTGTAGTTCCTTTATAGCCCACATTAGCCTCCTTTAGCTTAGCGGTGGTGACGTGAAGTCATGTGACCGTGCTGTAGTTCCTTTGTAGCCAACATTAGCCTCCTTTAGCTTAGCGGTGGTGACGTGAAGTCATGTGAACCCTGCTGTAGTTCCTTTATAGCCCAACATTAGCCTCCTTTAGCTTAGCGGTGGTGATGTGAAGTCATGTGACCGTGCTGTAGTTCCTTTATAGCCCAACATTAGCCTCCTTTAGCTTAGCGGTGGTGATGTGAAGTCATGTGACCGTGCTGTAGTTCCTTTATAGCCCAACATTAGCCCCTTTAGCTTAGCGGTGGTGACGTGAAGTCTGTGACCCTGCTGTAGTTCCTTTATAGCCCAACATTAGCCTCCTTTAGCTTAGCGGTGGTGATGTGAAGTCATGTGACCCGCTGTAGTTCCTTTATAGCCCAACATTAGCCTCCTTTAGCTTAGCGGTGGTGATGTGAAGTCATGTGACCCTGCTGTAGTTCCTTTATAGCCCAACATTAGCCTCCTTTAGCTTAGCGGTGGTGATGTGAAGTCATGTGACCCTGCTGTAGTTCCTTTATAGCCCAACATTAACCTCCTTTAGCTATGTAGGAGCTAAGGACAGTACAGAATGAAGATCTATCATTATTTCTGTACTTTAGATTGTGTTTCTGACTCTTTCCTCCCCACTAACCCGATGTTTCTCTCTTGGTACCACAGCACCGTGGTCATTTCAGAATGAAGATCTACGAGAAGAAGACTAAGGAGGCAGAGCTACGAGCGATGGACGACTGTGATAACATCATGGAGCGTTACAGGATGAACGACTGCATGTCCTGCCAGGTGATGGACGGACACTGGCTGATGTACGAGCAGCCCAGCTTCAGAGGTCAGATGATGTATGTCAGGCCTGGAGAGTATCGCAGCTTCAAGGACATGGGCATGAGCGGACAGAAGTTCATGAGCATGAAGCGCATCGTGGACTCCTGCTAACTGTTTAACTCAATGTACTTCATTCATAGCACTTAATAAAGTCACTTCTGCACTATAACTCCAGAAACATGTCTGCTTTGTCATCAAGAACACCCTGCATGTAGATGGTAAGTTGAGTTTAGTATAGTAAGATAAGAGCGACCCTTTTTACTAAAAACGACAAGTGTGTGAGCTCGATGTGAACATAGCAGAGGTTTGTCAGTGTGTAAATCTCAGCTGATGGTTTGTTCAGACATGTGATTGATTTGAGCTGCAGGTAGAGAAGAGGATGATGGAGCTGTTGCCATGACAGCTCAGTTTTAATCTGCATTAACAGCGTGGCTGCCAGGTAAAAGCCTCTCTGCAGCGTCTCCGTTTATTACAAACAGCAGATAATTACCACAGCAACATATCGAGCTCTTCTATCGGAGTGATGGCCCCCAAAGAGCCGGCACACTGTGTTCCTGTCCAATCAGAAAGCAATTAGACAGCAGATAGCATCGCTGTAATGAGGAGAACCAGAAGCTACACACACACACACACACACACACACACATACACACACACACACACAGACACACAGACACACACACACACAGACACACACACACACACACACACACAGACACACACACACACACACATCTGGATTTATCAAGAGTGGGAAATCTCACAATCAGCGTCGATTCCTGGAAAAACTCCCTGCAATAGTGACGGTGTTTTCCAGAGAAAGAAACATGACATCCAGGGGGAAAGCACATTTTCTAAGTGTTCCACTGATCAACAGTCTCAAGCTCTGATTAAGAGTTTAAAAGAGAGACTAAATAATATATAAAAGAGGAAATAAAGCTGGATATTCGTGTGTTTAAAATACCTGCATATGCTGGTCCACTTCATTGTTATAGAACTTAGAACAGTGAATAGACATGTATAAAACAGTCTTGTTAACATGCTCTATCTCCATCTATGCACCCAATTAGTTGCAGGAAATCTAGGTCTAAAATTAAATGTACTCCTATTTTAAAACAATATTAATTGTGCCTACAGGGCATCATTTCCACCGGACATTATGAGCGGAGAGATTTAAATAATATGTTGGACTTCATCAGACGTCAAAATACGCTTTTTAACAGATAACAGAAACCCATTTAGGCGGCTCTTTTGGTAACGCTAAAGGAATATACCGTGCTAATGTTACCTTTTCCTGCATTTAACATCCCTCATTTAGAAACAAGTTTATTACCAGGTAGGCTGACACGTACGTGGAATTTTGATTCCAGGCATTATTTCCACCAGGAAATGATGAGCGGACAGATTTTAACATGTTGGACATTGGACGACTAAAGTCCCTTACACACCAAGCCGATTTCGGCCGTCGATAGATGTCGATAGATGTCGGGCCGTCGATGAGCGTCCTGTCGCCCTACTCAGATTGGTGTGTCCCGCCCCGTCGTGTCTTTTCGGCCGTGCTGACACCTTCCGCCGCCGATTCGACATGTTGAATCGGGAGGCTGTCGGCCAAAGGCCGTCGGCCAAAGAAATCCCTCTGATTGGCTGTTCAGCTTAGCGAATCAGTGCATGAGAAGCGAAGCGGAAGTGAGGGACCCAAACAAACTATTAAGAAGGCAAATCTGAGATTTCATTGAACTCCAGCTCTCGACACAGGTTCGGGAAAGCCCCGTGAGCTTCTCGCTGTAGAGGGGAAATGGAACGCACACGCTATTTGTTGTTTGTTTATATCACGCAGTCTGTTCTTCTTTTTCTCTTCTTCTTCTCTCGGTTATCACACAGTCTGTTCTTCTTCTCTCGGTTATCACGCAGTCTGTCTTCCGGTTGTTGCCTCTTTTGAATGACGAATACACACTACCGCCGCCTGCTGGTAAGGAGAGTTATTGCCACTCATGCATGCGCAGTTTGTACGTGCTTCTTGGCCGTTGGCTGAAGTCTTTGCGGTGTGTTCCAGTGCGACACATGGCCAAGACGCAGGAGACGTGAGGCGACGTGAGGCGACGTGAGGCGAGGCGATGTGAGGTGAGGCGACGTGAGGCGAGGCGACGTGAGGCGACGTGAGGCGACGTGAGGCGACGTGAGGCGAGGCGACGTGAGGCGACGTGAGGCGAGGCGACGTGAGGCGAGGCGACGTGAGGCGACGTGAGGCGAGGCGACGTGAGGCGAGGCGACGTGAGGCGACGTGAGGCGACGTGAGGCGAGGCGACGTGAGGCGACGTGAGGCGAGGCGACGTGAGGCGAGGCGACGTGAGGCGACGTGAGGTGACGTGAGGCGACGTGAGGCGACGTTCCGTCGGGACGTGTCCTTTGGTGTCCTTTGGTGTTCTTTGGTGTCAGTTGGTGTGTAAGGACCTTAAGGTCTCTTTTGTGGAAATGCTAAAGGATATTTCCTGCATTTAACATCCCTGAATACAGGTGGAAATATTGGTGAAATAACGGGGCTTTGTCAGAGTTGCTTTGGCCTTTTCATCATTTTTAGAGGACATGACATTGACTTACATTGATTCCTCGTCTCCTTCCTGCAGCAGATGGCTTCTGATGTCCCATTAACACTCAGTCACCTGCAGGGGAACAGGTGGAGAGAGGAAGACTCCAGATGTTGGAGGAAGAGTTCGGAGACGAGGTTAATGATCCTCAGGGAAGAGGAGGAACGTGAAACAGCAAATAAGACATCTGAGTAATGAGGGCGCTAATGTAGGAGAGGAGGGAGTCATCAACACAGACTGTCTCCTGTAAAGAGGGGCAGGGATGAGAATCTGTTGCTAACAAGAGTCTAAATGAGACGACTAAACCTCTTCCCATGTTAGAAAGGAAGCTTTATAGATGTAGCATGAAGCTAACAGCAGATATCTTAACGTTTATTAAAAAGGGAGGTGTTTTGAGCCAGAAACTTGACAGATGAATCCGTTAAATATCATCAGAACTCAACAATTGCCCCACGATAAGATGCTAATCACGTTAGGTAGCATCGCATTTAGCAAACAAAAGGAGAGAACCTCATTCTAGGTTAGCAAGGAAAAGAGATTAAGAAAAGGAAGCATTTAGCGGTGTGCAGATGCAGCTAACAGCAGATATCTTTAGAGTTTAATGAAGTCTGGGTTGTTTTTACAACTAGAAACTTAATGTGTGATGTTGGATAAGGATTGAATCCAGTAGTACATCCCACACTTAAATGTAGTGACTGACAGGCATATTTGTGTCCTTACGAAACAGAGTTACAAAGGAAATCAGGCAGCTAAATCCAACTTCTTTGTTAATCTCATTCATGAATCGAAGGGAAAGGGCATCAAATAACAAAGCAGCTGGAGATCAATAACCATGGGACCTTATGTAAGGGACCAGCGGAAATAGCGGCTATTTTTAATAACCATTTTATTAATTCTGTGAGGCTGACTATAAACAGTCCCCAAATTGGTCAAATACACTCATCACCTATTGAGGGTACACAGCCAGTCTTCTCCCTGACAGAGACTTCTGAATCCAAAGTTAATTCTATCATTTCTTCTTAAAGAAATTCCAAATCAAAAGACACTTTTGGACTGGATTCTCTGTTCCTAAAGAAACATGCTACCACTCTCACAGGGACAATTACTCAAATAATGAACACCTCTTTTAGGGAGGGAACATTCCCAAAAGCCTGGAAGTTAGCCATTGTTGTGCCAGTCCACAAATCCGGGGACACAACTGATGCAAACAACTACAGGCCCATTAGTGTTTTACCTGTCATGTCTAAGATCTCTGAGAAATGTGTAGCTGAGCAATTGACTGGACATCTTAACAGTAGTCCTTTCACACTACACCCCATGCAACTCGGCTTCCGAGCCAATCATTCCACTGAGACCGCAAATTGTTTCCTTGTGGAAAATATGAAATCAAAAATGGACAAAGGAGGCATTGTTGGAGCAATCTTCTTAGATTTTAAGGAAAGCTTTTGATACAGTCAATCATCAAGTACTCATTCAGAAAATGTCTTATTTTAATTTCTCACTCAGTGCAATAGACTGGATGAGCTCCTATCTGTCAGAGTTCAGTGTGTCAGGGTAAGTGGCGAGACATCACCACCCCTGAGGAATGAACTGGGTGTACCCCAGGGATCTATCCTGGGCCCAATTCTATTCAACCTCTATATACATGACTTGCCATCAGTGTGCACTGGATGTGAGGCGCAAATGTATGCTGATGACACTGTCATCTATGTCCATGCAAAAACCAAGGCCCAAGCTGCTGCCAAACTACGTGATGCAATGGTTCATGTACATCAATGGCTTACTGGCTCTCAGCTAGATCTAAACCCTGGACCCAGGTGAACCAGCTGGACCAGGTGAACCAGCTGGACCAGGTGAACCAGCTGGACCAGGTGAACCAGCTGGACCAGGTGAACCAGCTGGACCCAGGTGAACCAGCTGGACCAGGTGAACCAGCTGGACCCAGGTGAACCAGCTGGACCAGGTGAACCAGCTGGACCCAGGTGAACCAGCTGGACCAGGTGAACCAGCTGGACCCAGGTGAACCAGCTGGACCAGGTGAAGCAGCTGGACCAGGTGAACCAGCTGGACCAGGTGAAGCAGCTGGACCCAGGTGAAGCAGCTGGACCAGGTGAAGCAGCTGGACCCAGGTGAACCAGCTGGACCCAGGTGAACCAGCTGGACCCAGGTGAACCAGCTGGACCAGGTGAACCAGCTGGACCAGGTGAACCAGCTGGACCCAGGTGAACCAGCTGGACCCAGGTGAACCAGCTGGACCAGGTGAACCAGCTGGACCCAGGTGAACCAGCTGGACCAGGTGAAGCAGCTGGACCCAGGTGAACCAGCTGGACCAGGTGAATAGCACAACATTGAGGCCTATCCTATCACTTCACAAACAAGCTCTCAACGTGTTGGACAGAAAACCTAAGCTATGCCACCATTGCAAAATCCTGGACAAACAGAACCTGCTCAGCTGGAACATCTTTGAAAACACACTGATGCATGTCTCATTTTTAAGATTATAAACGGCAAGGCACCCCCCCCCCCCCACTCTGCACTTTGACACAGCAGAACAATTCAAACAGCAGAACCACAAGGTCTGCCCTAAGAGGGGGCTGTGCAGGACCCTCTTAGGTCCAGTTCCTTGGTAAACAGTGTTTCTCTGTGAGGCACCAACACTCTGCAGAGAAGGAATAACACCTCCTTTCATACATTAACCACGATCTAACAACTGGCTTTAAGCGATCAGAATGTGAACACTTTGAGCTGTGTCATGAAAGGGTTTCATCTGTCTGCATGTTTGCCTGTCCTATGTGCTGTTGTCTGTTGCTGAGTGTATTCTTTTTAATTATGTTTTTATTTCTCTAGTCTTGTTGTGGTTATTTAACATCTTGCCAAGGACAACAGTTGAACATTAGCCTGCTGGCTAACACTGGCACGTTTACGGCCATGTGGATTCATGTGCACTGTCCTTTAAATAAATAAACAAACAAAAAAACTGACAGCTGGATCCATAAAAAATCATCTTCCACAATTTCCACACGGTAAGATGCTAATAACGTTAGGCAGCAAAGCATTCAGCAACTAAAGACAGTGTGAAGCTGGTCCACGATGAGAGTGATCTCTACATTGAAACCAGCTGGAAGTCTGCTATAAAACTCTGAAAGTTGTGATTCTGATTGCAGTGAAACAGATAAACTTCAGGTTGTCTGGGGACGCGTCCTCGATGATCTCTGAGTGCTTTTCTCTTCCTGACTCAGATTCAGACTCTTCAGAAACAGATTTCTGAAACTCTGAGAAACCAAGGCCGCTCAGAGATTACTGATCAGGTTTCCTCAATCTTTATTTATTTATACAGCACATTGCTCAGGGCTTATCAGCGGCCTTCATGCCTCCAGTCTGAGGAATAACATCTGTGAGACACGACTTATTAATGAATGAGAGGAAAGGCACCATGTGACCTTCAATCCAGAAGACCTCCATCTCTGCTCTGTACAGCTCAGCTCTGAGGGGGTTATTATTACATTCTGCTCACAAATCATCAAACCTTTGCCCATTTAACTGCATTTCACTCAATGTTGGTTGGTTGGTTGGTTGGTTGGTTGTAACATAAAGCTTGCATTTGTAAGGTTCAGCGTTTTCAAGCTAGTATACAAAATAAGCCTTGGTTATCTCACAATAAATTGAAATGATGGCTAACATTTAACCTAGTTATTAGGCTATCAAATGTGGATTCATAGCTTAGTAAACATAACCACCTGGTCCTGTTTAACAGCATTACAACTGCGACTGAGCAGCCATTTAACTAAAAAGCACTTCTGCACCAACATATCCCGTGTTTTTAGTCTGATAGGTGTTGAAGTACAGAGTAAAAACATCCGAGCTGATCTGCAGGTGGACTCTGAACGTTAGAGAAACAGTGATTCTGTGGAGAGGATTATCTCTGCAAACATGCACTCTGCTCTGTTTGCTTTACTGAAGTCCTCTCTTTACCCAAACTCTGCTGCTCAATATTCAGAACGTCCTCAGAAACACACAGAAACAGAAACAGCTGTAAATGATTCACTGCAATATCTCAATAAACACTGCACAGATTCCTCCTCTAGCTCCTCCTGAAGCTTCAGATCTCAGGAACTTTTATACAAACAATTCAACTTCTCAGTAAAACACATTATACTCAAGTTTATACTCACTGTATACACACTGTACACACTGTATACTCACTGTACACACACTGTACACACTGTATACTCACTGTACACACACTGTACACACTGTATACTCACTGTATACACACTGTACACACTGTATACTCACTGTATACTCACTGTACACACACTTTAAACACACTGTATACTCACTGTACACACACTGTACACACTGTATACTCACTGTATACACACTGTACACACTGTATACTCACTGTATACTCACTGTACACACACTTTAAACACACTGTATACACTGTATACTCACTGTATACTCACTGTACACACACTTTAAACACACTGTACACACTGTATACTCACTGTATACTCACTGTACACACACTTTAAACACACTGTATACACACTGTACACACTGTATACACACTGTACACACTGTATACTCACTGTACACACACTTTAAACACACTGTATACTAACTGTACACACTGTATACTCACTGTATACTAACTGTACACACTGTATACTCACTGTATACTCACTACTCACTGTATACTAACTGTACACACTGTATACTCACTGTATACTAACTGTACACACTGTATACTCACTGTATACTCACTACTCACTGTATACAGTGTGTACACACTGTATACACACTGTATACACACTGTACACACTGTATACTCACTGTACACACTGTATACACACTGTATACTAACTGTACACACTGTATACTCACTGTATACACACTGTATACTCACTGTATACTCACTCTACACACACTACTAACTGTATACTAACTGTATACTCACTGTACACACTGTATACTCACTGTATACTCACTATATTCACTGTATACTCACTGTATACTCACTATATTCACTGTATACTCACTGTACACACACTACTAACTGTATACTAACTGTATACTCACTCTACACACTGTATACTAACTGTATACACACTATATTCACTGTATACTCACTCTACACACTGTATACTCACTGTATACTCACTACTAACTGTATACTCACTGTACACACTGTATACTCACTGTATACTCACTATATTCACTGTATACTCACTCTACACACTGTATACTAACTGTATACACACTATATTCACTGTATACTCACTCTACACACTGTATACTCACTGTACACACACTTTAAACACACTGTATACTCACTGTACACACACTTTAAACACACTGTATACTCACTGTATACACACTTTAAACACACTGTATACTCACTGTACACACACTTTAAACACACTGTATACTCACTGTATACACACTTTAAACACACTGTATACTCACTGTATACTCACTGTATACACACTTTAAACACACTGTATACTCACTACTACCTGTATACTCACTGTATACTACCTGTATACTCACTGTATACTCACTGTATACTCACTACTACCTGTATACTCACTGTATACTACCTGTATACTCACTGTATACTCACTGTATACTCACTACTACCTGTATACTCACTGTATACTACCTGTATACTAACTGTATACACACTGTATACTCACTACTACCTGTATACTAATGGCGCTTTTCCACTGCAGGGCCTCGCTCGGCTTAGTACGGTATGGCTAGGCCTCGTTAGGCCTCGTTAGGCCTCGTTAGGCCAGGCTCACTTTATGTAGGCGGAGCCTGGACGTCATCTTCAATGCGAAACACAAAACCAACATCAGTCGTTAGCTGTTAGCCCTCAGAGCTCACAGCTCCTCATATCTGTATTCAGTCTGAATATAAAGTATGGAGGGTACATGGCTGAATTCAGATCTGAAGGCTGATCTGGAGTCAGTCTGAATATAAAGTATGGAGGGTACATGGCTGAATTCAGATCTGAAGGCTGATCTGGAGTCAGTCTGAATATAAAGTATGCAGGGTATACGGCTGAATTCAGATCTGAAGGCTGATCTGGAGTCAGTCTGAATATAAAGTATGGAGGGTACATGGCTGAATTCAGATCTGAAGGCTGAACTGGAGTCAGTCTGAATATAAAGTATGGAGGGT
>CM062285.1:739548-742048 GCA_031216635.1 Dissostichus eleginoides
GGATACTGCCAGGAGCAGCAAGGACTCAGACCTCCTTTCTATACGTCTTTATGACGGATACTGCCAGGAGCAACAAGGACTCAGACCTCCTTTCTATACGTCTTTATGACGGATACTGCCAGGAGCAACAAGGACTCAGACCTCCTTTCTATACGTCTTTATGACGGATACTGCCAGGAGCAGCAAGGACTCAGACCTCCTTTCTATACGTCTTTATGACGGATACTGCCAGGAGCAGCAAGGACTCAGACCTCCTTTCTATACGTCTTTATGACGGATACTGCCAGGAGCAGCAAGGACTCAGACCTCCTTTCTATACGTCTTTATGACGGATACTGCCAGGAGCAAGGACTCAGACCTCCTTTCTATACGTCTTTATGACGGATACTGCCAGGAGCAGCAAGGACTCAGACCTCCTTTCTATAACGTCTTTATGACGGATACTGCCAGGAGCAGCAAGGACTCAGACCTCCTTTCTATACGTCTTTATGACGGATACTGCCAGGAGCAGCAAGGAATCAGACCTCCTTTCTATACGTCTTTATGACGGATACTGCCAGAGCAACAAGGACTCAGACCTCCTTTCTATACGTCTTTATGACGGATACTGCCAGGAGCAACAAGGACTCAGACCTCCTTTCTATACGTCTTTATTACGGATACTGCCAGGAGCAACAAGGACTCAGACCTCCTTTCTATACGTCTTTATGACGGATACTGCCGGAGCAGCAAGGACTCAGACCTCCTTTCTATACGTCTTTATGACGGATACTGCCAGGAGCAGCAAGGACCAGACCTCCTTTCTATACGTCTTTATGACGGATACTGCCAGGAGCAGCAAGGACTCAGACCTCCTTTCTATACTCTTTATGACGGATACTGCCAGGAGCAACAAGGACTCAGACCTCCTTTCTATACGTCTTTATGACGGATACTGCCAGAGCAACAAGGACTCAGACCTCCTTTCTATACGTCTTTATGACGGATACTGCCAGGACAGCAAGGACTCAGACCTCCTTTCTATACGTCTTTATGACGGATACTGCCAGGCAGCAAGGACTCAGACCTCCTTTCTATACGTCTTTATGACGGATACTGCCAGGAGCAGCAAGGACTCAGACCTCCTTTCTATACGTCTTTATGACGGATACTGCCAGGAGCAACAAGGACTCAGACCTCCTTTCTATACGTCTTTATGACGGATACTGCCAGGAGCAGCAAGGACTCAGACCTCCTTTCTATACGTCTTTATGACGGATACTGCCAGGAGCAGCAAGGACTCAGACCTCCTTTCTATACGTCTTTATGACGGATACTGCCAGGACCAGCAAGGACTCAGACCTCCTTTCTATACGTCTTTATGACGGATACTGCCAGGAGCAACAAGGACTCAGACCTCCTTTCTATACGTCTTTATGACGGATACTGCCAGGAGCAACAAGGACTCAGACCTCCTTTCTATACGTCTTTATGACGGATACTGCCAGGAGCAACAAGGACTCAGACCTCCTTTCTATACGTCTTTATGACGGATACTGCCAGGAGCAGCAAGGACTCAGACCTCCTTTCTATACGTCTTTATGACGGATACTGCCAGGAGCAACAAGGACTCAGACCTCCTTTCTATACGTCTTTATGACGGATACTGCCAGGAGCAGCAAGGACTCAGAAACATCTCCACACGCAGCATGTAGAGACTCCAGGGAACATGGCAGCGTCTACTAGAAGCTGCACGAATACTTCTTCTGATCAATAAATATGAATCCTAAAGAAAGAGGGACTGCAGGAGAGAGGAGAGAAACATTGGAGAACGGTTTGTTTACCTGGAACACTTTTGTATTTGTTTACTTTCAGTTAGTAAACAAGCGTCTCCACATCCATTTCACTTTATTTAACTTTGGTTTACGTCAATAAACTTGGATTAGTCTTAATTCTTAAATCACTTTAGAGTTTATGCAACCATGTGTGTGTGTGTGTGTGTGTGTGTGTGTGTACCTGTATGCTGGTGGGCTCTCTCTCTCTCTCTCTCTCTCTCTCTCTCTGAGTGTGTGTGTGTGTGTGTGTGTGTACCTGTATGCTGGTGGCTCTCTCTCTGTGTGTGTGTGTGTGTGTGTGTGTGTGTGTGTGTGTGTGTACCTGTATGCTGGTGGGCTCTCTCTCTCTCTCTCTCTCTCTCTCTGTGTGTGTGTATTTGTACCTGTATGCTGGTGGGCTCTCTCTCTCTCTCTGTGTGTGTGTGTATGTGTACCTGTATGCTGGTGGGCTCTCTCTCTCTGTGTGTGTGTGTGTGTGTGTGTGTGTGTGTGTGTGTGTGTACCTGTATGCTGGTGGGCTCTCTCTCAGTTGGAGCTATGATCACCACCAGAGTCTTGTCGATGCTCAGGAACCCGAAGACGTCGCACTGCGGGACGGAGACGAGAGGACGGAGGACCTGGAGGACGCCTCGCACTGTCACTGGGCTGCCGTTCAGCTAAACACAACAACAACAACAACAACAACA
>CM062285.1:747690-763963 GCA_031216635.1 Dissostichus eleginoides
CCTCCTTCAGTATTACTTTTATATCATTGTTATTATTTGTATTGTTGTGTTTCTGTTGTAAAAACCTAAAGGAGGAATAAAGCAGCGTTTTGGGATCAAACCTTTCTGTCTGTGAGACGGTCAGATGGATATTAATCTGATGTCTGAGCGTTAAGTAAATGTTAGTTCAAGGCATTAAACATCCAAATGACAAGTACAGGGTAATGCTTTACAAAAAGGCAGAATCTAAAGCTCCATGCTGGAGGTCCTGCAGACCCTGAATGAAACACTCTATGATCTATGATTTCCTCCAAACGCCGCGCGGCTCAGACCCTTTGTGTCGGCCCTCTGTTTATTACAGCCATTAAAACCTAAAACAAGCATCTTTTGCTGTGATTTTATTGCAATAAAAGCATCAAAAGGATGCAGAAATAGCTGAGTCATTTGGTCGATCAGCGCTATGCTAACGTTGTAGCTGTTGCTTCATTTAAATGAGGAATAAATACGTTTATATACACAGATATCTGAATACTGTGTATCTTAAAATCACCTTACAGTGTTAATGGTTTACTATAAGAGCCCTCAAACACTATGATAACTTTTTCCTACAACTGGTAATCCTGTTTTTCGAAAGAGCTACGCTAGCTGGTCCCCCCATTTACAGTCTTTATGCTAAGCTAAGCTACACACTTCATGTCTCCATATTTAACGCACAGACATTAGCTTTATCTCCACTTTCTCGTCTGACTCTCAGAAAGAAATCCGATCAGCAGATCTACCAAAATGCTAAACTATTCATATGATTTAACTGTTAGCATGAAGCTAGCTCCTCCTGTTGATCTCTCATGTTGTTCCTCATGGTTTTAAAGAATGTTATTTTCTTCCCATCATCAGTGTTCGACTCTGTAAAAGTGCCATGAATTTTAATAAGAATTTGAAGAAAGCAGGGTGCATATTTCATGAAATATAAAAAAGCAATGCCATACCAACGTGTCTCTGTTTCTTTCACACACTGCTACCAGATGTTTTCAGACTGACTCCAGATCAGCCTTCAGATCTGAATTCAGCCATGTACCCTCCATACTTTATATTCAGACTGACTCCAGATCAGCCTTCAGATCTGAATTCAGCCATGTACCCTCCATACTTTATATTCAGACTGACTCCAGATCAGCCTTCAGATCTGAATTCAGCCATGTACCCTGCATACTTTATATTCAGACTGACTCCAGATCAGCCTTCAGATCTGAATTCAGCCATGTACCCTGCATACTTTATATTTAGACTGACTCCAGATCAGCCTTCAGATCTGAATTCAGCCATGTACCCTCCATACTTTATATTTAGACTGACTCCAGATCAGCCTTCAGATCTGAATTCAGCCATGTACCCTCCATACTTTATATTCAGACTGACTCCAGATATGAGGAGCTGTGAGCTCTGAGGGCTAACAGCTAACGACTGATGTTGGTTTTGTGTTTCGCATTGAAGATGACGTCCAGGCTCCGCCTACATAAAGTGAGCCTGGCCTAACGAGGCCTAACGAGGCCTAACGAGGCCTAGCCATACCGTACTAAGCCGAGCGAGGCCCTGCAGTGGAAAAGCGCCATTAGTATACAGGTAGTAGTGAGTATACAGTGAGTATACAGTGAGTATACAGTGAGTATACAGTGTGTTTAAAGTGTGTGTACAGTGAGTATACAGTGTGTTTAAAGTGTGTGTACAGTGAGTATACAGTGTGTAGAGTGAGTATACAGTGAATATAGTGTGTATACAGTTAGTATACAGTGTGTAGAGTGAGTATACAGTGAATATAGTGAGTATACAGTGAGTATACAGTGTGTACAGTGAGTATACAGTTAGTATACAGTTAGTAGTGAGTATACAGTGAGTATACAGTGTGTAGAGTGAGTATACAGTGAATATAGTGTGTATACAGTTAGTATACAGTGTGTAGAGTGAGTATACAGTTAGTATACAGTTAGTAGTGTGTGTACAGTGAGTATACAGTGTGTAGAGTGAGTATACAGTTAGTATACAGTTAGTAGTGAGTATACAGTGAGTATACAGTGTGTAGAGTGAGTATACAGTGAATATAGTGTGTATACAGTTAGTATACAGTGTGTAGAGTGAGTATACAGTTAGTATACAGTTAGTAGTGTGTGTACAGTGAGTATACAGTGTGTAGAGTGAGTATACAGTTAGTATACAGTTAGTAGTGTGTGTACAGTGAGTATACAGTGTGTAGAGTGAGTATACAGTGAATATAGTGAGTATACAGTGAGTATACAGTGTGTAGAGTGAGTATACAGTTAGTATACAGTTAGTAGTGTGTGTACAGTGAGTATACAGTGTGTAGAGTGAGTATACAGTGAATATAGTGAGTATACAGTGAGTATACAGTGAATATAGTGAGTATACAGTGAGTATACAGTGTGTATACAGTGAGTATACAGTGTGTACAGTTAGTATACAGTGTGTATACAGTGTGTACAGTGAGTATACAGTGTGTACAGTGTGTATACAGTGTGTATACAGTGTGTACACACTGTATACAGTGAGTAGTGAGTATACAGTGAGTATACAGTGTGTACAGTTAGTATACAGTGAGTATACAGTGTGTACAGTGTGTATACAGTGTGTTTAAAGTGTGTGTACAGTGAGTATACAGTGTGTTTAAAGTGTGTGTACAGTGAGTATACAGTGAGTATACAGTGTGTACAGTGTGTGTACAGTGAGTATACAGTGTGTACAGTGAGTATACAGTGTGTACAGTGTGTATACAGTGAGTATACAGTGTGTACAGTGTGTGTACAGTGAGTATACAGTGTGTACAGTGAGTATACAGTGTGTACAGTGTGTGTACAGTGAGTATACAGTGTGTTTAAAGTGTGTGTACAGTGAGTATACAGTGTGTACAGTGTGTGTACAGTGAGTATACAGTGTGTACAGTGAGTATACAGTGTGTACAGTGTGTATACAGTGAGTATACAGTGTGTACAGTGAGTATACAGTGTGTACAGTGTGTGTACAGTGAGTATACAGTGTGTACAGTGAGTATACAGTGTGTACAGTGTGTATACAGTGAGTATACAGTGTGTACAGTGAGTATACAGTGTGTACAGTGAGTATACAGTGTGTACAGTGTGTATACAGTTAGTATACAGTGAGTAGTGAGTATACAGTGAGTATACAGTGTGTACAGTGTGTATACAGTGAGTATACAGTGTGTACAGTGTGTATACAGTGAGTATACAGTGTGTACAGTGTGTGTACAGTGAGTATACAGTGTGTACAGTGTGTATACAGTGAGTATAAACTTGAGTATAATGTGTTTTACTGAGAAGTTGAATTGTTTGTATAAAAGTTCCTGAGATCTGAAGCTTCAGGAGGAGCTAGAGGAGGAATCTGTGCAGTGTTTATTGAGATATTGCAGTGAATCATTTACAGCTGTTTCTGTTTCTGTGTGTTTCTGAGGACGTTCTGAATATTGAGCAGCAGAGTTTGGGTAAAGAGAGGACTTCAGTAAAGCAAACAGAGCAGAGTGCATGTTTGCAGAGATAATCCTCTCCACAGAATCACTGTTTCTCTAACGTTCAGAGTCCACCTGCAGATCAGCTCGGATGTTTTTACTCTGTACTTCAACACCTATCAGACTAAAAACACGGGATATGTTGGTGCAGAAGTGCTTTTTAGTTAAATGGCTGCTCAGTCGCAGTTGTAATGCTGTTAAACAGGACCAGGTGGTTATGTTTACTAAGCTATGAATCCACATTTGATAGCCTAATAACTAGGTTAAATGTTAGCCATCATTTCAATTTATTGTGAGATATCCAAGGCTTATTTTGTAGCTTGTAAACGATGAACCTTACAAATGCAAGCTTTATGTTACAACCAACCAACCAACCAACCAACCAACCAACCAACCAACCAACCAACCAACCAACATTGAGTGAAATGCAGTTAAATGGGCAAAGGTTTGATGATTTGTGAGCAGAATGTAATAATAACCCCCTCAGAGCTGAACTGTACAGAGCAGAGATGGAGGTCTTCTGGATTGAAGGTCACATGGTGCCTTTCCTCTCATTCATTAATAAGTCGTGTCTCACAGATGTTATTCCTCAGACTGGAGGCATGAAGGCCGCTGATAAGCCCTGAGCAATGTGCTGTATAAATAAATAAAGATTGAGGAAACCTGATCAGTAATCTCTGAGCGGCCTTGGTTTCTCAGAGTTTCAGAAATCTGTTTCTGAAGAGTCTGAATCTGAGTCAGGAAGAGAAAAGCACTCAGAGATCATCGAGGACGCGTCCCCAGACAACCTGAAGTTTATCTGTTTCACTGCAATCAGAATCACAACTTGCAGAGTTTTATAGCAGACTCCCAGCTGGTTTCAATGTAGAGATCACTCTCATCGTGGACCAGCTTCACACTGTCTTTAGTTGCTGAATGCTTTGCTGCCTAACGTTATCAGCATCTTACCGTGTGGAAATTGTGGAAGATGATTTTTTATGGATCCAGCTGTCAGTTTTTTTGTTTGTTTATTTATTTAAAGGACAGTGCACATGAATCCACATGGCCGTAAACGTGCCAGTGTTAGCCAGCAGGCTAATGTTCAACTGCTGTCCTTGGCAAGATGTTAAATAACCACAACAAGACTAGAGAAATAAAAACATAATGAAAAAGAATACACTCAGCAACAGACAACAGCACATAGGACAGGCAAACATGCAGACAGATGAAACCCTTTCATGACACAGCTCAAAGTGTTCACATTCTGATCGCTTAAAGCCAGTTGTTATGATCGTGGTTAAATGTATGAAAGGAGGTGTTATTCCTTCTCTGCAGAGTGTTGGTGCCCTCACAGAGAAACACTGTTTACCAAAGGAACTGGACCTAAGAGGGTCTGCACAGCCCCCTCTTAGGGCAGACCTTGTGGTTCTGCTGTTTGAATTGTTCTGCTGTGTCAAAGTGCAGAGTGGGGGGGGGGGGGGGGGTGCCTTGCCGTTTATAATCTTAAAAATGAGACATGCATCAGTGTGTTTTCAAAGATGTTCCAGCTGAGCAGGTTCTGTTTGTCCAGGATTTTGCAATGGTGGCATAGCTTAGGTTTTCTGTCCAACACGTTGAGAGCTTGTTTGTGAAGTGATAGGATAGGCCTCAATGTTGTGCTATTCACCTGGTCCAGCTGGTTCACCTGGGTCCAGCTGGTTCACCTGGTCCAGCTGGTTCACCTGGTCCAGCTGCTTCACCTGGGTCCAGCTGGTTCACCTGGGTCCAGCTGGTTCACCTGGGTCCAGCTGCTTCACTGGGTCCAGCTGGTTCACCTGGGTCCAGGCTTCACTGGGTCCAGCTGGTTCAGGTCCAGCTGCTTCACCTGGTCCAGCTGCTTCACCTGGGTCCAGCTGCTTCACCTGGTCCAGCTGGTTCACCTGGGTCCAGCTGGTTCACCTGGGTCCAGCTGGTTCACCTGTTCCAGCTGGTTCACCTGTTCCAGCTGGTTCACCTGGTCCAGCTGGTTCACCTGGTCCAGCTGCTTCACCTGGTCCAGCTGGTTCACCTGGTCCAGCTGCTTCACCTGGGTCCAGCTGGTTCACCTGGGTCCAGCTGGTTCACCTGGGTCCAGCTGCTTCACCTGGGTCCAGCTGGTTCACCTGGGTCCAGCTGCTTCACCTGGGTCCAGCTGGTTCACCTGGGTCCAGCTGCTTCAACTGGTCCAGCTGCTTCACCTGGGTCCAGCTGCTTCACCTGGTCCAGCTGGTTCACCTGGGTCCAGCTGGTTCACCTGGGTCCAGCTGGTTCACCTGTTCCAGCTGGTTCACCTGTTCCAGCTGGTTCACCTGGTCCAGCTGGTTCACCTGGTCCAGCTGCTTCACCTGGTCCAGCTGGTTCACCTGGGTCCAGCTGGTTCACCTGGTCCAGCTGGTTCACCTGGGTCCAGCTGGTTCACCTGGTCCAGCTGGTTCACCTGGGTCCAGCTGGTTCACCTGGGTCCAGCTGCTTCACCTGGTCCAGCTGCTTCACCTGGGTCCAGCTGCTTCACCTGGTCCAGCTGGTTCACCTGGGTCCAGCTGGTTCACCTGGGTCCAGCTGGTTCACCTGTCCAGCTGGTTCACCTGTTCCAGCTGGTTCACCTGGTCCAGCTGGTTCACCTGGTCCAGCTGCTTCACCTGGTCCAGCTGGTTCACCTGGGTCCAGCTGGTTCACCTGGTCCAGCTGGTTCACCTGGGTCCAGCTGGTTCACCTGGTCCAGCTGGTTCACCTGGGTCCAGCTGGTTCACCTGGTCCAGCTGGTTCACCTGGTCCAGCTGGTTCACCTGGGTCCAGCTGGTTCACCTGGGTCCAGCTGGTTCACCTGGTCCAGCTGGTTCACCTGGGTCCAGCTGGTTCACCTGGGTCCAGGGTTTAGATCTAGCTGGGAGCCAGTAAGCCATTTATGTACATGAACCATTGCATCACGTAGTTTGGCAGCAGCTTGGGCCTTGGTTTTTGCATGGACATAGATGACAGTGTCATCAGCATACATTTGCGCCTCACATCCAGTGCACACTGATGGCAAGTCATGTATATAGAGGCTGAAGAGAATTGGGCCCAGGATAGATCCCTGGGGTACACCCAGTTCATTCCTCAGGGGTGGTGATGTCTCGCCACTTACCCTGACACACTGAACTCTGACAGATAGGAGCTCATCCAGTCTATTGCACTGGGTGAGAAATTAAAATAAGACATTTTGTGAATGAGTACTTGATGATTGACTGTATCAAAAGCTTTCCTTAAAATCTAAGAAGATTGCTCCAACAATGCCTCCTTTGTCCATTTTTGATTTCATATTTTCCACAAGGAAACAATTTGCGGTCTCAGTGGAATGATTGGCTCGGAAGCCGAGTTGCATGGGGCGTAGTGTGAAAGGACTACTGTTAAGATGTCCAGTCAATTGCTCAGCTACACATTTCTCAGAGATCTTAGACATGACAGGTAAAACACTAATGGGCCTGTAGTTGTTTGCATCAGTTGTGTCCCCGGATTTGTGGACTGGCACAACAATGGCTAACTTCCAGGCTTTTGGGAATGTTCCCTCCCTAAAAGAGGTGTTCATTATTTGAGTAATTGTCCCTGTGAGAGTGGTAGCATGTTTCTTTAGGAACAGAGAATCCAGTCCAAAAGTGTCTTTTGATTTGGAATTTCTTTAAGAAGAAATGATAGAATTAACTTTGGATTCAGAAGTCTCTGTCAGGGAGAAGACTGGCTGTGTACCCTCAATAGGTGATGAGTGTATTTGACCAATTTGGGGACTGTTTATAGTCAGCCTCACAGAATTAATAAAATGGTTATTAAAAATAGCCGCTATTTCCGCTGGTCCCTTACATAAGGTCCCATGGTTATTGATCTCCAGCTGCTTTGTTATTTGATGCCCTTTCCCTTCGATTCATGAATGAGATTAACAAAGAAGTTGGATTTAGCTGCCCTGATTTCCTTTGTAACTCTGTTTCGTAAGGACACAAATATATGCCTGTCAGTCACTACATTTAAGTGTGGGATGTACTACTGGATTCAATCCTTATCCAACATCACACATTAAGTTTCTAGCTGTAAAAACAACCCACCCTTCATTAAACTCTAAAGATATCTGCTGTTAGCTGCATCTGCACACCGCTAAATGCTTCCTTTTCTTAATCTCTTATTCCTTGCTAACCTAGAATGAGGTTTAGTCGTCTCCTTTTGTTTGCTAAAATGCGATGCTACCTAACGTGATTAGCATCTTATCGTGGGGCAATTGTTGAGTTCTGATGATATTTAACGGATTCATCTGTCAAGTTTCTGGCTCAAACACACCTCCCTTTTTTAATAAACGTTAAAGATATCTGCTGTTAGCTTCATGCTACATCTATAAAGCTTCCTTTCTAACATGGGAAGAGGTTTAGTCGTCTCATTTAGACTCTTGTTAGCAACAGATTCTCATCCCTGCCCCTCTTTACAGGAGACAGTCTGTTGATGACTCCCTCCTCTCCTACATTAGCGCCCTCATTACTCAGATGTCTTATTTGCTGTTTCACAGTTCCTCCTCTTCCCTGAGGAGTCATTAACCTCGTCTCCGAACTCTTCCTCCAACATCTGGAGTCTTCCTCTCTCCACCTGTTCCCCTGCAGGTGACTGAGTGTTAATGGGAACATCAGAAGCCATCTGCTGCAGGAAGGAGACGAGGAAATCAATGTAAGTCAATGTCATGTCCTCTAAAAATGATGAAAAAGGCCCAAAGCAACTCTGACAAAGCCCGTTATTTCACCAATATTTCCACCTGTATTCAGGGATGTTAAATGCAGGAAATTATCCCTTTAGCATTTCCAAAAGAGACGCCTTAAGGTCCTTACACACCAAACTGACACCAAAGAACACCAAAGGACACCAAAGGACACGTCCCGACGGAACGTCGCCTCACGTCGCCTCACGTCACCTCACGTCGCCTCACGTCGCCTCGCCTCACGTCGCCTCGCCTCACGTCGCCTCACGTCGCCTCGCCTCACGTCGCCTCACGTCGCCTCACGTCGCCTCGCCTCACGTCGCCTCGCCTCACGTCGCCTCACGTCGCCTCGCCTCACGTCGCCTCGCCTCACGTCGCCTCACGTCGCCTCGCCTCACGTCGCCTCACGTCGCCTCACGTCGCCTCACGTCGCCTTGCCTCACGTCGCCTCGCCTCACGTCGCCTCACGTCGCCTCACGTCGCCTCACGTCGCCTCGCCTCACGTCGCCTCACGTCGCCTCGCCTCACGTCGCCTCACGTCGCCTCACGTCGCCTCACGTCTCCTGCGTCTTGGCCATGTGTCGCACTGGAACACACCGCAAAGACTTCAGCCAACGGCCAAGAAGCACGTACAAACTGCGCAGCATGAGTGGCAATAACTCTCCTTACCAGCAGGCGGCGGTAGTGTGTATTCGTCATTCAAAAGAGGCAACAACCGGAAGACAGACTGCGTGATAACCGAGAGAAGAAGAACAGACTGTGTGATAACCGAGAGAAGAAGAACAGACTGCGTGATATAAACAAACAACAAATAGCGTGTGCGTTCCATTTCCCCTCTACAGCGAGGAGCTCACGGGGCTTTCCCGAACCTGTGTCGAGAGCTGGAGTTCAATGAAATCTCAGATTTGCCTTCTTAATAGTTTGTTTGGGTCCCTCACTTCCGCTTCGCTTCTCATGCACTGATTCGCTAAGCTGAACAGCCAATCAGAGGGATTTCTTTGGCCGACGGCCTTTGGCCGACAGCCTCCCGATTCAACATGTCGAATCGGCGGCGGAAGGTGTCAGCACGGCCGAAAAGACACGACGGGGCGGGACACACCAATCTGAGTAGGGCGACAGGACGCTCATCGACGGCCCGACATCTATCGACATCTATCGACGGCCGAAATCGGCTTGGTGTGTAAGGGACTTTAATCGTCCAATGTCCAACATGTTAAAATCTGTCCGCTCATCATTTCCTGGTGGAAATAATGCCTGGAATCAAAATTCCACGTACGTGTCAGCCTACCTGGTAATAAACTTGTTTCTAAATGAGGGATGTTAAATGCAAGAAAAGGTAACATTAGCACGGTATATTCCTTTAGCGTTACCAAAAGAGCCGCCTAAATGGGTTTCTGTTATCTGTTAAAAAGCGTATTTTGACGTCTGATGAAGTCCAACATATTATTTAAATCTCTCCGCTCATAATGTCCGGTGGAAATGATGCCCTGTAGGCACAATTAATATTGTTTTAAAATAGGAGTACATTTAATTTTAGACCTAGATTTCCTGCAACTAATTGGGTGCATAGATGGAGATAGAGCATGTTAACAAGACTGTTTTATACATGTCTATTCACTGTTCTAAGTTCTATAACAATGAAGTGGACCAGCATATGCAGGTATTTTAAACACACGAATATCCAGCTTTATTTCCTCTTTTATATATTATTTAGTCTCTCTTTTAAACTCTTAATCAGAGCTTGAGACTGTTGATCAGTGGAACACTTAGAAAATGTGTTTCCCCTGGATGTCGTGTTTCTTTCTCTGGAAAACACCGTCACTATTGCAGGGAGTTTTTCCAGGAATCGACGCTGATTGTGAGATTTCCCACTCTTGATAAATCCAGATGTGTGTGTGTGTGTGTGTGTCTGTGTGTGTGTGTGTGTGTCTGTGTGTGTGTGTGTGTCTGTGTGTCTGTGTGTGTGTGTGTGTGTGTGTGTGTGTGTGTGTGTGTATGTGGTTGTGTGTGTGTGTGGCTTCTGGTTCTCCTCATTACAGCGATGCTATCTGCTGTCTAATTGCTTTCTGATTGGACAGGAACACAGTGTGCCGGCTCTTTGGGGGCCATCACTCCGATAGAAGAGCTCGATATGTTGCTGTGGTAATTATCTGCTGTTTGTAATAAACGGAGACGCTGCAGAGAGGCTTTTACCTGGCAGCCACGCTGTTAATGCAGATTAAAACTGAGCTGTCATGGCAACAGCTCCATCATCCTCTTCTCTACCTGCAGCTCAAATCAATCACATGTCTGAACAAACCATCAGCTGAGATTTACACACTGACAAACCTCTGCTATGTTCACATCGAGCTCACACACTTGTCGTTTTTAGTAAAAAGGGTCGCTCTTATCTTACTATACTAAACTCAACTTACCATCTACATGCAGGGTGTTCTTGATGACAAAGCAGACATGTTTCTGGAGTTATAGTGCAGAAGTGACTTTATTAAGTGCTATGAATGAAGTACATTGAGTTAAACAGTTAGCAGGAGTCCACGATGCGCTTCATGCTCATGAACTTCTGTCCGCTCATGCCCATGTCCTTGAAGCTGCGATACTCTCCAGGCCTGACATACATCATCTGACCTCTGAAGCTGGGCTGCTCGTACATCAGCCAGTGTCCGTCCATCACCTGGCAGGACATGCAGTCGTTCATCCTGTAACGCTCCATGATGTTATCACAGTCGTCCATCAGCTCGTAGCTCTGGCCTCCGTAGTTCTCCTTCTCGTAGATCTTCATTCTGAACTGACCACGGTGCTGTGGTACCAAGAGAGAAACATCGGGTTAGTGGGGAGGAAAGAGTCAGAAACACAATCTAAAGTACAGAAATAATGATAGATCTTCATTCTGTACTGTCCTTTAGCTCCTACATAGCTAAAGGAGGTTAATGTTGGGCTATAAAGGAACTACAGCAGGGTCACATGACTTCACATCACCACCGCTAAGCTAAAGGAGGCTAATGTTGGGCTATAAAGGAACTACAGCAGGGTCACATGACTTCACATCACCACCGCTAAGCTAAAGGAGGCTAATGTTGGGCTATAAAGGAACTACAGCAGGGTCACATGACTTCACATCACCACCGCTAAGCTAAAGGAGGCTAATGTTGGGCTATAAAGGAACTACAGCAGGGTCACATGACTTCACTCACCACCGCTAAGCTAAAGGAGGCTAATGTTGGGCTATAAAGGAACTACAGCAGGTCACATGACTTCACATCACCACCGCTAAGCTAAAGGAGGCTAATGTTGGGCTATAAAGGAACTACAGCAGGTCACATGACTTCACATCACCACCGCTAAGCTAAAGGAGGCTAATGTTGGGCTATAAAGAACTACAGCAGGGTCACATGACTTCACGTCACCACCGCTAAGCTAAAGGAGGCTAATGTTGGGCTATAAAGGAACTACAGCACGGTCACATGACTTCACGTCACCACCGCTAAGCTAAAGGAGGCTAATGTTGGGCTATAAAGGAACTACAGCAGGTCACATGACTTCACGTCACCACCGCTAAGCTAAAGGAGGCTAATGTTGGGCTACAAAGGAACTACAGCACGGTCACATGACTTCACGTCACCACCGCTAAGCTAAAGGAGGCTAATGTTGGGCTATAAAGGAACTACAGCACGGTCACATGACTTCACGTCACCACCGCTAAGCTAAAGGAGGCTAATGTTGGGCTATAAAGGAACTACAGCACGGTCACATGACTTCACGTCACCACCGCTAAGCTAAAGGAGGTAATGTTGGGCTATAAAGGAACTACAGCACGGTCACATGACTTCACGTCACCACCGCTAAGCTAAAGGAGGCTAATGTTGGGCTACAAAGGAACTACAGCACGGTCACATGACTTCACGTCACCACCGCTAAGCTAAAGGAGGTTAATGTTGGGCTATAAAGGAACTACAGCACGGTCACATGACTTCACGTCACCACCGCTAAGCTAAAGGTGGCTAATGTTGGGCTACAAAGGAACTACAGCACGGTCACATGACTTCACGTCACCACCGCTAAGCTAAAGGAGGCTAATGTTGGGCTATAAAGGAACTACAGCACGGTCACATGACTTCACGTCACCACCGCTAAGCTAAGGAGGCTAATGTTGGGCTATAAAGGAACTACAGCACGGTCACATGACTTCACGTCACCACCGCTAAGCTAAAGGAGGCTAATGTTGGGCTAAAAGGAACTACAGCACGGTCACATGACTTCACGTCACCACCGCTAAGCTAAAGGAGGCTAATGTTGGGCTATAAAGGAACTACAGCACGGTCACATGACTCACGTCACCACCGCTAAGCTAAAGGAGGCTAATGTTGGGCTATAAAGGAACTACAGCACGGTCACATGACTTCACGTCACCACCGCTAAGCTAAAGGAGGTAATGTTGGGCTATAAAGGAACTACAGCACGGTCACATGACTTCACTCACCACCGCTAAGCTAAAGGAGGCTAATGTTGGGCTACAAAGGAACTACAGCACGGTCACATGACTTCACGTCACCACCGCTAAGCTAAAGGAGGTTAATGTTGGGCTATAAAGGAACTACAGCACGGTCACATGACTTCACGTCACCACCGCTAAGCTAAGGAGGCTAATGTTGGGCTATAAAGGAACTACAGCACGGTCACATGACTTCACGTCACCCGCTAAGCTAAAGGAGGCTAATGTTGGGCTATAAAGGAACTACAGCACGGTCACATGACTTCACGTCACCACCGCTAAGCTAAAGGGCTAATGTTGAGCTATAAAGGAACTACAGCACGGTCACATGACTTCACGTCACCACCGCTAAGCTAAAGGAGGCTAATGTTGGGCTACAAAGGAACTACAGCACGGTCACATGACTTCACGTCACCACCGCTAAGCTAAAGGAGGTAATGTTGGGCTATAAAGGAACTACAGCACGGTCACATGACTTCACGTCACCACCGCTAAGCTAAAGGGCTAATGTTGGGCTACAAAGGAACTACAGCACGGTCACATGACTTCACGTCACCACCGCTAAGCTAAAGGAGGCTAATGTTGGGCTATAAAGGAACTACAGCACGGTCACATGACTTCACGTCACCACCGCTAAGCTAAAGGAGGCTAATGTTGGGCTATAAAGGAACTACAGCACGGTCACATGACTTCACGTCACCACCGCTAAGCTAAAGGAGGCTAATGTTGGGCTATAAAGGAACTACAGCACGGTCACATGACTTCACGTCACCACCGCTAAGCTAAAGGAGGCTAATGTTGGGCTATAAAGGAACTACAGCACGGTCACATGACTTCACGTCACCACCGCTAAGCTAAAGGAGGCTAATGTTGGGCTATAAAGGAACTACAGCACGGTCACATGACTTCACGTCACCACCGCTAAGCTAAAGGAGGCTAATGTTGGGCTATAAAGGAACTACAGCACGGTCACATGACTTCACTTCACCACCGCTAAGCTAAAGGAGGCTAATGTTGGGCTACAAAGGAACTACAGCACGGTCACATGACTTCACGTCACCACCGCTAAGCTAAAGGAGGTTAATGTTGGGCTAGAAAGGAACTACAGCACGGTCACATGACTTCACGTCACCACCGCTAAGCTTAAGGAGGCTAATGTTGGGCTATAAAGGAACTACAGCACGGTCACATGACTTCACGTCAACACCGCTAAGCTAAAGGAGGCTAATGTTGGGCTATAAAGGAAACTACAGCACGGTCACATGACTTCACGTCACCACCGCTAAGCTAAAGGAGGCTAATGTTGGGCTATAAAGGAACTACAGCACGGTCACATGACTTCACGTCACCACCGCTAAGCTAAAGGAGGCTAATGTTGGGCTATAAAGGAACTACAGCACGGTCACATGACTTCACGTCGACACCGCTAAGCTAAAGGCGGCTAATGTTGGGCTATAAAGGAACTACAGCACGGTCACATGACTTCACGTCACCACCGCTAAGCTAAAGCTGGCTAATGTTGAGCTATAAAGGAACTACAGCACGGTCACATTACTTCATGTCACCACCGCTAAGCTAAAGGAGGCTAATGTTGGGCTATAAAGGAACTACAGCACGGTCACATGACTTCACGTCACCACCGCTAAGCTAAAGGAGGCTAATGTTGGGCTATAAAGGAACTACAGCACGGTCACATGACTTCACGTCACCACCGCTAAGCTAAAGGAGGCTAATGTTGGGCTATATAGGAACTACAGCACGGTCACATGACTTCACGTCACCACCGCTAAGCTAAAGGCGGCTAACGTTGGCCTTGTTTGCACAGAGGTTCTTTTCCTATTGCTATGTGTCCAGTTTTGATGCTAATCTCCAGTTTCCTTCTACAGAACCCCTGCATCTCTCCACAGTTTCCTCTAATCAACACCTACCATGGGGATCATGCGGCAGGACTTGATGCAGTCCCTCATTCCCATCATGCTCTGGTAGTCAGAGTACTCTCCCCTCCTCATGAAGGACTGGTTGCCCATGTAGTTGGAGCGGTCGTACACCATGAAGCAGCCGCTCTCCACCTTGCAGGAGTGGCACCTGCTCAGGTTAGAGGTCATATCGGAGCAATCGCTCATGCACTCATAGGAACGACCCTGGAAGTTCTTCTCCTCATAGAAGACGATCTTTCCCTCATGTTTCATGCCGGAGTTGCTCATGTTTGCTGTTGATGTTGTTGATTCTGTACCTTCCTGCTGCTGCCCTTAGCTTTATAGGAGTAAAGAAGCCCTGACTCAGCAACGACCATTGGAGCAGTCTTTAGAAAAAACCCTTTTACTGGTTTTGTTAGAGAGACAATGCAGTGAATAGGGAACAATTCACAAAGGCCCAGAGAACAAGAGGGGGTGTTTGTGTGGATCTGTGAGCGCAGAGCAAAGAGGGGGAACGTGTGACTTTAGCACCTGTGGAAATACCCTTTGGTTCCACTGGAGAGAAAATATATAAATAAATATGTATATTTTTATTGTATTGATTTCCTGTTAGATCGGGCCTTTCCGTAGTCAATCATTGACAGAAAACGACCAAAAATAGAAAACCATATCATAAACACAAACTAAAGTACAGAAAAAATGCTTCGTAAAATAAAATGTGTGCTGTTTTTAAATTAAACGAGAGAGCTGTGAAAATATCCTTTTGTTTCAAAGAATAAAACATGTCATTTAGAGTAAAATTAAATAAGTGGCTTCATTTTTAAAAGTTAGTGAACATATAAAAGTGTCAAAGGAGCCGGTAACGTTAACAAATTGTGGATAAATTGTAATAAAAATAAAGCTTAAATTGCACTTCTGTGTTGGTGAGCCACGCACATTTTCATTTACGCACCTACAACTGGAAACAAATAACAAAACACTAAAGGAATTCAGATCCAATTAAGGCTTTAAGTGAGCCCTGTTTCTGGCCGTATTTAATTCAGAATTGACCTTTTTCCTCACATATTCATACAATTAACTAAAGCTTTAGCGCCTGTGGAAATATCCATTTGTTCCAAGAAATATAAAGTATTTACTGGAACTTTTCTTGGGTCACAAGAGGAACCGGAGGCGCTTATAGGACGATGAATGAGAGCAGAAGAAAGGACTTACAGTGAGTTTTAATGTGGTTTAATTTGACCTCTTGTGCCTGAAACGCTGATTAAAGCAGCCTCATGTGAGGGAGAAGTCTTCTGTGAATCACGGTATAATTATTCATGCCCTCCCTCCCGTGTAATTCACTCTGTGAGTTTGAATCAAAGCGTCTCTCTTTAGTTAGCATATTCCCCCTCTCTCTGTAATAGCTTTTACATTACAGCGGGCCATGCATAATGTAAATGGATATATCCTCCTGACTGTAGGCAGAATGATTACTCTCCGCTAAGAGAGGAGGAATACACACGGAGGAAAGTGACATCTGGAGATGAGGAGCTTCCTCTGACATCCCCTAACATCCTTTAACATCTCTTAACATCTCAAACATCTCCTAACATCTCTGAACATCTCCTGACATCCTTTAACATCTCTTAACATATCCTGACATCCTTTAACAT
>CM062285.1:784963-844963 GCA_031216635.1 Dissostichus eleginoides
CGTCCTATACGATCATTTTCCTGATAACGATGAAGCCATAGCCCCGCCTCTCCCCACCTCTGCTGCTCCCTGCTGTAGCATGGTCAGCAGCTACTGCTACTGATGTTAGTGCAAAATCTACAGCTCCTCGACCACAGCCATCAGCAACAAGTGGACATGGAGAACTACATGAACTACATGTTGCTAAATCCACCGCGGAGAATAACCAGAAGGGGAACCAGGCAACCATGGCAACCATGCTTCGCTGCTTTTGGTGTATTTTGTGGCGGAAGTACAGCGCCACTTACAGGCCCGGCATATGTACTACAGCGTCTCCAGTTTGTTTGCGTTCCAGTGTAAATGGGGTCTAATGGCGCATTTCCACTACAGCGCGGCACGTTTTTGGTTGCGTTTCCACTTAGCGTAGTACCGGCTAGCGGGTACTATTTCACTGTTTTTCTGGCCCCATAAAATCGAGGTTCTTCCCGGGCCAACAACCGGGCTGAGTCGGGCTGAGTACGCTAAACTAGAGAGAGAATCGCTGGCAAGGGGGCTACAACTACTGTAGTGGCATCCAAGGTTTCCTTTTGCCACTATAGAGCGGGATGACGACACGCAATCCAAAGCAATAAGCAGCCGAAGGTTTTCAGTCAAAACATGTAATTTATTAACAAAAAGGTATTGACTTAAATCGTCTCAAAATAACAAATCTAAATCAATATTTCGGCGATATACTTTCTTATATAAACTATACTTTGCAGTCCAATCTGCAACACTCATTTCTGTTTACAATTTGCGGTCGAAAAACTGTTCCGCTCCTCGTCTCATCAGGTCTATCAGGTCTCATCAGGTCTCATCAGGTCTCATCAGGTCTCATCAGGTCTATCAGGTCTCATCAGGTCTCATCAGGTCTCATCAGGTCTCATCAGGTCTCATCAGGTCTATCAGGTCTCATCAGGTCTATCAGGTCTCATCAGGTCTCATCAGGTCTCTTCAGGTCTCTTCAGGTCTCATCAGGTCTCATCAGGTCTCATCAGGTCTCTTCAGGTCTCATCAGGTCTCTTCAGGTCTCATCAGGTCTCTTCAGGTCTCATCAGGTCTCATCAGGTCTCATCAGGTCTCATCAGGTCTCATCAGGTCTCATCAGGTCTATCAGGTCTCATCAGGTCTCATCAGGTCTCATCAGGTCTCATCAGGTCTCATCAGGTCTATCAGGTCTCATCAGGTCTATCAGGTCTCATCAGGTCTCATCAGGTCTCTTCAGGTCTCTTCAGGTCTCATCAGGTCTCATCAGGTCTCATCAGGTCTCTTCAGGTCTCATCAGGTCTCTTCAGGTCTCATCAGGTCTCTTCAGGTCTCATCAGGTCTCATCAGGTCTCATCAGGTCTCATCAGGTCTCTTCAGGTCTCATCAGGTCTCTTCAGGTCTCATCAGGTCTCATCAGGTCTCATCAGGTCTCTTCAGGTCTCATCAGGTCTCATCAGGTCTCTTCAGGTCTCATCAGGTCTCTTCAGGTCTCTTCAGGTCTCATCAGTTCTCATCAGGTCTATCAGGTCTCATCAGGTCTGATCAGGTCTCAGAGAACCGCGGCTGTCCTCAATTGCCTCACTTAAAGTGCTTGTGACACCATCCCACCTACTGTTGTGCAATGCAATGTTGGGCTACTAGTCATCTCGAACCATCAGTTTAAAAATGAATTTGCGATACCGTATTGATAAATATCAATAATTTCGAATATCGCGGGAAAAGTCCATCACTCAGTTTCCTTTTTCGGGACGAAGGCGGAAGTGCGTCACAAAGGGCCATATTGATTCTGCTCCCATTGAGCCAGACAGGGACAGAAGGGATTTGTCACGCGTAGAGATGGTTCGACGATGCGTTGTGTCTGGCTGTTCCAATACAGCAAATGAGGAACTTAACATCAGCATACATAGCTTTCCAACGGATGTCAAGCGTCAGCGCACATGGGAGAAAAACGTGCCGAACACAAGGGCTGGCTGGTCTGTGATGAACCCCACATCGACCTACATATGCAGCGCCCACTTTCTGGCCGAGAATTTCGAGGAAAGGCCTTTGTTGATGGCTGAAACTGGGATTGATTTTTCGCGAAGACGGATTCTGAAGCCGTCAGCAGTGCCTACTCTCTTTCCCACGCCTTCCCAAAATCCGTAAAGGCCGCAAAGACTTCGCCAACCCCCCAGCTAAACGCCCCGAAGTGCCTACTTCGAGCAACAAGAGAAAACTCAGGTAAGAACAACAACCTTTAAACGTGATGTGTTTTTTAGGATACTCTGTGTGTGTTTTTGTGTGTGTGTGTGGTGTGTGTGTGTGTGTGTGTGTGTGTGTTGTGTGGTGGTGTGTGTGTGTGTGTGTGTGCGCGAGGGAGGGAAAGAGTCGGGGGGGTTGTCATCTCCACTGTCCGACTCGGAGTTAATTTCATCCGATTCAGAGGCATATGGTTGGAATCTGTAGGGCATATAGTCAATATGGTCTACGAGGCTATCACTATCAGATGCTTCATCCTCATATGAGCTCTCTGTGTGCGCCATCGTTTGTTTGCATACAGATACTGGACTCCGGAAGCGTTCGTGTTCCCTCTGTGACGCGGCACACCTTTTCGCGGGAGTTTAAGAATCCCAGAGCAGACCCAGAGAAGATCCAGAATATGGTCACATTGAAGGGCAGATTAACGGTTATCAAAGTACACATTTTCAAAAATCACTTCAGTAACGGTTTCAAGGGGACATTATTTACTGAAATGAATGGTTTGGATGATGGGGGAAAACCGTGTCACAAGCACTTTAAATAAACACCGGAAGGTGCCAGGAAACAGATCTTATTTACGATTTAAAACCAGCAATCATTTCATCAAAAGATATTCACCATGGCAACATAAATCCTTTTCCATCATTAATCCATTTATCAAATTATGAATCTAAATAATAACTTTGACTTCATTGTGGCTCTAACAACTACAACAAGATGAACACATGTGACCGTGATTTAATTGTAATACACGTTTCTAAATGATGCCGAAGTAACAACATACTGATACCGGTTAGTAAAAACCATGAATTAATGCTTTGACAAGTCTGCAGACAGACGGCAGGAGAAACACCTTTAAAATGCGTGTTTTCTGAATGGAGATCGGCTAAGCTAACGTTGTATATGCTCCGACCGTCCACACTCACAACAACGGCCTACAGACAGAAATAAAGCAGCGCCTGTATTCTCCATGACACAGACAGGCTGTGGTTTGGACTTGTTTCACTTCTGTCCAGTTTCTGAACAGATATGAGGAGCTGAGAGCTCTGAGTGCTAACAGCTAACGGCTGATGTTGGTTTTCTGGGGTTCTCATTGAAGATGACGTCACGGCTCCGCCTACACTGCGTTACTATAGTTACTGCCCCAGCTACTAAACTGTAATGGAGACGCAGCATAAAGTGAGCCAGGCCTAACAAGGCCTAACGAGGCCTAGCCATACCGTACTAAGCCGAGCGAGGCCCTGCAGTGGAAAAGCGCCATAAGGTGTTGTTGTTGCTCTGTGATTTCAGGTGGGCTATGAACACACACTCTTTTTACCCCCCGGTGTTCAGAGACACCCCCCACAGAGAGACAGACCCCCTGCTGACTCCCTTATCTCTGGGGGAGCTGTGTGTGTGTGTGTGTGTGTGTGTGTGTGTGTGTGTGTGTGTGTGTGTGTAGCTGTCTGACACAAGAACATCTGGACTCCATCACTTTGGCAGTGACCCTTATCTTCGACACTCGAAAGTAGAGCAGGCTGTGAGTGTGTGTGTGTGTGTGTGTGTGTGTGTGTGTGTGTGTGTGTGTGTGTGTGTGTGTGTGTGTGTGTACTAGGCATCTTCTAACAGAACAGCAGTCAGAGTGTGTGAGAGCTGCTCATTTCACACAGATCTGAATGTGTGTGTGGTGTGAAGCTACAGCTGGAGATCATCTACCAGCCATGTCGTGTGTGTGTGTGTGTGTGTGTGTGTGTGTGTGTGTGTGTGTGTGTGTGTGTGTGTGTGTGTGTGTGTGTGTGTGTGTGTGGAGAAGACTGGAAAACACTTATGGATAACATTTGATCAGAGTCTGGCTATTTTGATGTCCAATCACTGTCTCATATTCATCTCAAGGCTAAAATAATGAGGAAATGGGATTAATGGGAATGTTTTTGCACATTGCCATTAATCCCATTATTCCCAGTATCATCAGTGTGTTGCTGCAGCTCCGTCACTTCATGAACAAAAATAAAATGCTGCTGTCACCATGTGTGATTCACAGCCGACCACAGAGTCATTCATTCAGTAAACAGAGCGATCACAATTATCTTTCCACAAAAACATCCAGAGCCTTTTATTCCCACTGCAGGAAACCAACACACACCAGAATGAAGTGGGAAATAGATGATAATTCACTTTATCTGGGAACATGTGCCTGTTTTCTGCTGTTAGCATGCTTCTTGTATCATATTTGAGTTGTCTTTGTGCCAAACATCAGATATGAAGTCAGATCTGAACGGTGTGTAAACAGCAGCTCAGACTGAAGCAGCTGCATAATCAGAGGAATTCACTGCACCCCCCCTCACTCTTTACTGAAACATTACTCTGTTTCCTGCAGCCAGCTTCCTGTCAGAGATTGTGTGAGTGTGAGAGTGTGTGAGGAGAGGAAGTGTTGGTACACCAGGTTGCTGCAGAAAGCAAGAAATTATTCCGTTTTTTCTTCATGAAAATGTCTATTAATTAATCATTAAATGCCCTGTCAGATAATAACACACACACACACACACACACACACACACACTCACTGTCTGTCACACACACTGACCATCACACACACACACACACACACACACACACACAGACACACACCCCTCCCTCCTGCATTCCTCAGTGGGGGGGTTAATGGATGGAGGTCAAAGGTCACTTCCTGTGCATTGAATCAGATTTGCCATAAAGGAGCCGAGCGTTATCAACAGAGCCTTCATTCACCTCCTTCATCTCCTCTCAGATAACACTCTCTATAACAAACTATAAACGTGGAAAATATCCGTGTGTTTGTGAAGCTGTTAGTGTTTCTGTGTTCAGAGAAGCATCAGGATCTGTTCATATAGAAAGTGTTTCTGTGTTCAGAGAAGCATCAGGATCTGTTCATATAGAAAGTGTTTCTGTGTTCAGAGAAGCATCAGGATCTGTTCATATAGAAAGTGTTTCTGTGTTCAGAGAAGCATCAGGATCTGTTCATATAGAAAGTGTTTCTGTGTTCAGAGAAGCATCAGGATCTGTTCATATAGAAAGTGTTTCTGTGTTCAGAGAAGCATCTATCAAAGGATCTGTTCATATAGAAAGTGTTTCTGTGTTCAGAGAAGCATCTATCAAAGGATCTGTTCATATAGAAAGTGTTTCTGTGTTCAGAGAAGCATCTATCAAAGGATCTGTTCATATAGAAAGTGTTTCTGTGTTCAGAGAAGCATCTATCAAAGGATCTGTTCATATAGAAAGTGTTTCTGTGTTCAGAGAAGCATCAGGATCTGTTCATATAGAAAGTGTTTCTGTGTTCAGAGAAGCATCTATCAAAGGATCTGTTCATATATCAAATATTATTATATATAATAAACCTAAAGTATTCCTGCCAGATCGTTATGTAACACACCTCCTGCTGTATATGGTCCTATGTAGAGCTTCACATGTTAGCCAGATGTACACACACACACACACACACACACCACACACCACACACACACACACACACTAGAGTATGTCCTGCCCCTCATTTCATATTCAATTATCAGAATCAAAGGAGGACGCAGACCTGAGCGTATCCTGTGTGTGTGTGTGTGTGTGTGTGTGTGTGTGTGTGTGTGTGTGTGTGTGTGACATAATGAGGGACACATGTTGGAGGCAGAGAGAGGGGGGGGAGTCAGTCAGGTGTTTGATGTCAAAGAGCATCTCTATCATGGTGAAGGTGATTCAGGTTCTGGTACTGACTAATTCCTGGAGTCTCCATTTAGACATGTTGTATGTATTTGAAGTTATAACGCCTGTTTGGAAATGTTTTCAGGGATAGAACGGAGCTGCTGACCAAAATCTAAAAGGATCAGCAAGATCTACAACATCCTTCACTTCTTTATACGTCATTGGACAAGTTACGGTCTGCTATCATCAGTACCTGTAGTAAATAGCAGACTGCAGAGTGTTCGAATAGACCAATCAACAATAATAAGCCATGTTATAATATAATAATAGGCTGAAGTCACCTTTTATTTCCTTGAAAAGTAGTTCCGTTTAGTCAAATTTGAAGACTAGATTTGGTAAAAAAAAGGGCCCTGAACTCAAGCTCTAACAAACAAAACACTTCTGACGATGAAGACAGTGTCCCAGGAAATAGACGGCTCCATTTCCAACATACTGTAGCTTCCCTAATGTGGGGGGGGAAGTTCTGAAGCAATAGGAGTCAGGACTCAGAGAGACACGAGGAGAGCTGGAGCTTTGATGGCAAACACTGACGGTTTATTTGGAGCTTCGGCCGGAGACATGTCACGGGCACGGTCTGACCACACGGTAGAGATGCCACCATCAATTCTGAAGACCGCTCCTCTCATATGAGGTTTTAACTAGTTTCGCTCAGGGTAATCAACATTCTTCATTAGACTAAACAGCTGAGGAAACTGAATCAACATTAGTTGTCTTATGGCTCGGGGTCATCTACGCCCTGAGAAGGAAGTGTTCCAGGTGTCCCACAACAATGACTATCTCTGACCGAGAGCTGCCCGCTCACAAACTGGTAACATCAACAACTTGCTAGGGCAGCCCCTCCTTGAGGGAGATAGCGGCTGCTCGAGGCTGGAGCATCTGCGTCAGAGGGTGAAAGAGGACACTAGGGCAAATTATTCCCTAACACCTAATACAACAACAACAACAACAACAACATATCAGAGGCCTGTACGACGAAGCCGGATTCTTAGCGGGCTAACTTCAGGGAAAACTGGGGGTTTGTGGTCCTACGACGCTGGTTCTCTTTTTAGCGGGCGAACTAGATAGGACACGGCTGGCTTGAGCGATCCACTTGATAACCCGCGTCGTAGGACCGCTTAGCGAGAGCGCGTATGTTTTGGATTAGGCCAACCGGCTAACTCAAACATACCCAGGTTATGTTGAACCGGCTTCGTCGTACAGGCCTCAGAAGAGTTGGTAAATGATCCCTTCATCACATGATTCTCTCACAGTGATTAGAGCTGTTCTGCAGGATGTTTTAAAAGCTACTCAGAAAAGGATGCTTTCATAATTATGACGATGAAAGCCTTTGAATTGTTTTAATAATGAAAACTCATTAATCATGGTGTGCGTGAAAGCAACTGCAATCCTTCATTAACACCGACTGATGTCTCATATACACAGAAGAGAAACCTTAATCTAGTTAGCTTTAGGCTTCTGTCAGTCCCTTCCCAGCTAAGCTAACTGCAGTCTGTTGTAATTAAAGTCAGAAACAGAGAACACCATGACCTCAGGAAAGGAGCAGGAAATGAAATCATCTTAAAATAACTCTTCACTATTATCTTATAGAGAACATTAAACATCCTGTATGGGGGTTACGGTTCAGTGACATCACTACGTAATAGGGATGGGAACGATTAATCGAATATTCGAATATTAGAAATTATTCAGGTATTCGAATATGAGAATATGAGAATATGAGAATATGAGAATATAAGAATATAAGAATATGAGAATATGAGAATATGAGAATATGAGAATATGAGAATATAAGAATATGAGAATATGAGAATATGAGAATATAAGAATATGAGAATATGAGAATATGAGAATATGAGAATATGAGAATATAGGAATATGAGAATATAAGAATATGAGAATATGAGAATATAAGAATATGAGAATATGAGAATATAGGAATATGAGAATATGAGAATATGAGAATATGAGAATATGAGAATATGAGAATATGAGAATATAAGAATATGAGAATATGAGAATATAGGATATGAGTTATGAATATTTATTTTTTGGGAGGGGTGCCTAAGTTGATTACATGTGATCAAAGGAATAATTCAATGTATACGACAGCGCCATAGCTAAGTGTGTTAGGTCTAAAGGTGTGTTTTGCTCCGCTCACCGGCCCCTCACAGCGGGCGGAGCTGCAGCTGCTGATCTCTCTCTCTCTCTCGTCCGGTTATACTTCACTCGCGTTTATGTCCAGATCCATCAGAAAACCAAGTTATGTTTTAAGCATGAGAGCTGTAGGCCTATAGCTGTCAACTGTGATCACCAGTTCAATACAGTTGGCACATTTGACTTGGTTTCTATAATTATTTCAACATGTATTTTTTTATTTTTCAAAATTAAATGTAACATTTTTCCCGCATGTTTTTGGACGTGTGCATTTCGGTTCATCGGTTAACCGTTTTTTTGGGGGTCCAATATTCGAATATACTTTTGCTTTCAAATTCCCATCCCTACTACGTAACACTCCTATTGGCTACATTGTACGTGCTAAGGCTAAGGGGCGGGACATCTGTCAGCTGGTTGACCAATCAGAGCAGCTATTGTGAACAAAATGTACTTTTCTTTTCATTACTGCACATATTTTATTCAAATTTAATTTCTAAGATTTCAACCATATTGAATGACCTTTATTATCACTTTAAAGGACTCTTAATGCGTAAAGACAGAACGTGCTATAGGTAACAACACGATAAATAACCTCTTCTCCACGTCTCATAACTTAGTAAACAACAACACTTCCTCACAGCCAACATCTGGAACAGCTGTGTGATCAAATCCACTTCACTAGAAAGGAGGACAGAGTACGGCTGCCTCAGACGAGATGCTCTGCATGTTTAAAGAGAATATACATTTCATTACCGCCGGCAGATTACATCATGTTCAGGAGAATCTGCGTTTAAATATCTCTGTCTGAATTTCAAGAGTTCAAGGTAACACAGAGAGGGTATAACTGATGTACAAATGGATCATTTTAGGGAGAAATGTTCATTTAATAATGACTTTAATGAGAGAGAGAACTGACCCCTCCTCTTTCATTCTCTGCTTTATATTTAGCCTCGAGAAACATTTCATCTTGAGTTAAAAAAAACCTTTAACTGAAAACGAGGGATAGCCCTGAAACTGAACTGCACTTTAATCTGAAACTATAATTAGGTTCTTCCTCCTCCTCCTCCTCCTCCTCCTCCTCCTCCTCCTCCTCCTCAAATCACTTCCAGATGCCCTCTCTCACGGCGAGCCTCCATAACTGAATCACAACATGAAAGAGACGCAGAAGGAACGTTTGGAAAACTCTGAGAACTCAGGAATGTTTGGCATCTGAACGCACAATAAGAGCGGGAGGACGAAGGAGCCTTCCTCCTCCTCCTCCTCCTCCTCCTCCTCCTCCTCCTCCTCCTCCTCTCCTCCTCCTCCTCCTCCTCCTCCTCCTCCTCCTCCTCCTCTCCTCTTCCACACATGGGGATATTTACTAACCCTTTCTGGACCTTCATTACAACCAGTGATGGCAAAAGTACACACATCCTTACTCAAGTAGAAGTACAGATACTCGTGTTTAAAATACTCTGGTGAAAGTAGAAGTACTGACTAAACTTCTTACTCAAGTAAAAGTAAAGAGGCTTTGAAATGTACTTCAGTAAAAAGTACCCATAACTAGCAGCTGTTTTAAAGAGTACCTGACCTCCCTTTATATTAATAGAACAATAATGTCATTGTTAGCTAATGAATGTTTCCATGCTGAACAACGGCAACATGACAACGTTTTCATTGGTCCCTCTTCTTTAGAGAAGACCAGGAAATGATGGATACACGGATCGTGTTCAAATCAATAGGCACGCAATGACTCTAAATAATAATGATCACGCCACCAAACACACATTCAGACTAAAGGAACCAGCCTGTTTGGAACATGGAAGAAGTAGAAAGTACAGGTATTTGGGTTCAACATGTAAGAAGTAGAAAGTACAGGTATTTGGGTTCAACATGAAGAAGTAGAAAGTACAGGTATTTGGGTTCAACATGTAAGAAGTAGAAAGTACAGGTATTTGGGTTCAACATGTAAGAAGTAGAAAGTACAGGTATTTGGGTTCAACATGTAAGAAGTAGAAAGTACAGGTATTTGGGTTCAACATGTAAGAAGTAGAAAGTACAGGTATTTGGGTTCAACATGTAAGAAGTAGAAAGTACAGGTATTTGGGTTCAACATGGAAGAAGTAGAAAGTACAGGTATTTGGTTCAACATGTAAGAAGTAGAAAGTACAGGTATTTGGGTTCAACATGTAAGAAGTAGAAAGTACAGGTATTTGGGTTCAACATGAAGAAGTAGAAAGTACAGGTATTTGGGTTCAACATGTAAGAAGTAGAAAGTACAGGTATTTGGGTTCAACATGTAAGAAGTAGAAAGTACAGGTATTTGGGTTCAACATGTAAGAAGTAGAAAGTACAGGTATTTGGGTTCAACATGTAAGAAGTAGAAAGTACAGGTATTTGGGTTCAACATGTAAGAAGTAGAAAGTACAGGTATTTGGGTTCAACATGTAAGAAGTAGAAAGTACAGGTATTTGGGTTCAACATGTAAGAAGTAGAAAGTACAGGTATTTGGGTTCAACATGTAAGAAGTAGAAAGTACAGGTATTTGGGTTCAACATGTAAGAAGTAGAAAGTACAGGTATTTGGTTCAACATGTAAGAAGTAGAAAGTACAGGTATTTGGGTTCAACATGTAAGAAGTAGAAAGTACAGGTATTTGGGTTCAACATGTAAGAAGTAGAAAGTACAGGTATTTGGGTTCAACATGTAAGAAGTAGAAAGTACAGGTATTAGTGTTCAACATGTTAGAAGTCAAAGTAAAAAGTCTGGAGTAAAGTACTGGTACCAGAAAAATGTACTTAAAGTATTTGTACTCCTCTACTTCCCACCTTCATTACTACGTCTCTTTGAGACAATGTGCTGAACAAATGTGCTCAGAGAGCCTTTCATGTTCTGGCAGATGTTTCTGAGAAAAAGGAGGAACAAAAAGTCATATTTAGCCCGAGCAAAATCCACATCCTGCGTCCATGTGCCATCAAAGAGTCTGACACCCACGAACCCTCCATGCTTCAAACTGGGAGACAGCTGAAGAAAAAACTCCAAATGTTCGTCAAAATGTTGCAGCAAAGTGCAAAGTGTTGACCCGTCCATTAACAAGAGAGAGATACCTGAAGCTCACACACACACACACACACACACACACACACACACACACACACACACACACACACACACACCTCTGTGTTTACAGATCCTACAGGATTCATTAACACCCTGAAAACACAAGTCACACACACACACACACACACACACACCTCTGTGTTTACAGATCCTACAGGATTCATTAACACCCTGAAAACACAAGTCACACACACACACACACACACACACACACACACACACCTCTGTGTTTACAGATCCTACAGGATTCATTAACACCCTGAAAACACAAGTCACACACACACACACACACACACACACACACACACACACACACAGTCTGCTTACAGCTGCCAGACTACATTAAGAAAACAGGCATTTTAGTTTTAGTCATTTCCCCCCATAAAATATAAGTATGTATAACTAAGTCCTTATCCAAGCACATGTGGAATATAGGAAAATGTACCTTTAAATACCTGGTTTCATCTAAAAAAGATTGCCAGTGCTTATTCAAGTGTATTTTAGAGAGAGATAAATATGAGAATAAAGCTTCAATATTACATGTTACTTGTTAAACATTAGGTTTTTAAAGGAATTAAAAGCATTTTAAGGCTATGGGATGCATGCCGAATTAAAGAACAGGTCTTACTGAATCGAAATATATCTTATTATTTGTGTTTAAAAGCTGTGTGTTTTTGATAATAACGAAAAGCTTAAAAGTGGTTAATTCTTAACGGAGTTTGGCATCTGGTTTCTGGTGCCTTTGATCTTTTTCCGATCCGTTATGTCAGCTCGTTTCCTTTAAATCACAGCTTTTTTCCCACACAAAAACCAAAACAAACACTACTTTCAAAAACTACTATCAACAGGTAAATAAAACATGTAATAAAAACGACAGGATAATGTTATATAAACTATTAAAAAGTGATTTAAAACTTGAAGAAAACACTCAACAGGAGGCTAACCGTTTCGTTCTCAGAGAGCTAACACTTATTCCATAATCAATTAACTCAACATATAGTCATTTAGATTTTAGGTTAATTACAAAGCACAAAAACACCATTGAATATACTTTTAAGATAATTAAATATCAAGCCTTTAAATCGGCGTACAATATATACACTAAATAGGATTAAATATAAACTTTTAGAGTTGTTTCCCTGTATTTCCCACTGTTAACTCACACCTAGACGCTCCTCTGTGGGCGATATTTCTGCTGTGAACTACATTAAACACACAGGTTTTTAATATAAAAGAGCTTGTATCTAGATATAATGTCAGCCGAAGTAACCAGAGGACTTCTATGAATCAGAAAACATCTTTATAATAAATCAGCGAGGTTGAAATAATAAGAAATAAGCAAAAGAGTGTACAATTATGAGATTTGTGAATGGAGTTTGGTGTGATGTTCGTAAAAAAGCGACTTTAACAGGATGCCAGCTGTCAGTGAAGCAACAAGTGAGTCCAAAACATCAGAGATCAAACAACACATGCATTTCAAGTTAAATCCCCCTCAGTTTGATGACTTTTCTGCAGTTTCTCAGGCTTTAAAGGTGTTTTAAAGCAGTTAGAGACTCACCCTGGGCTTTGAGCTGAGAGGCGCTCAGCAGCAGCAAACAGAGGATCTGGAAACACATCTTACTGAGATCCTAAAGTGCATCGTGGAGAAAAAGAAACCTCTGCAGCGGGGAAAAGCTCCATGAAGACCCGTTAAATCTCTCCTTTCTCCCCCTTTACTCTCTCTCTCCCCCTTTACTCCCTTTACTCTCTCCTCCCCTGTCTCTACGGCGTTTGCGCATGCGCAGAACGGGACATCCATCACATCCACTCAGTACATTTCAATAAATATATTACAATAGTTCATATAAATCAGTCTAATCCACATAATCGGTTATTTAAAAAGAGACTACTTTCATTTTTTCAGGGGATTTTATTTCTACATTTATTTATTTTAATGTTATTATTTATCAGAATCAGAACCAGGTTTATCACCAGGTACACGTACGAGGAATTTGACTTGGTGTCGTGGTGCATACATGAAGGTAAAACAAACATTAAAAACACAGATAGAAAACTAGGGGGGGGGGGGGGTCAGGGGTCAGCAGGGGAGGAGGCCAAAGTGAGGTCTGAGGCCCTGATGGGGACAGTGATGGATCTCCATGGGGCCCAAAGTGAGGTCTGAGGCCCTGATGGGGACAGAGATGGAGCTCCATCATGGGGCCCAAAGTGAGGTCTGAGGCCCTGATGGGGACAGTGATGGAGCTCCATCATGGGGCCCAAAGTGAGGTCTGAGGCCCTGATGGGGACAGTGATGGAGCTCCATCATGGGGCCCAAAGTGAGGTCTGAGGCCCTGATGGGGACAGTGATGGATCTCCATCATGGGGCCCAAAGTGAGGTCTGAGGCCCTGATGGGGACAGAGATGGCTCCATCATGGGGCCCAAAGTGAGGTCTGAGGCCCTGATGGGGACAGAGATGGAGCTCCATCATGGGGCCCAAAGTGAGGTCTGAGGCCCTGATGGGGACAGTGATGGAGCTCCATGGGTCCTCATACAGATATCAGCGTGAAACCCCCTCCCCTCATTACTGACTTTAATACAGTTATATTTTATATTACAGGGTTTCTGACGGGTAATGTTTGCATCTGCTAATGAGGCGTTGTTGTTGTTAAATGTGTTTTTAATTGTGTTATGCAGCACATTTTTTGTAATTTCTTTCTGAATTAATGGCCATGAACAAAAAATAAATAAATAAAATAATATATTGAATTAAAAAGTGCCATTTAAATGCCATAAAAAAAGCATTTTCTGCATGTTTTTACCAGGCTTTTAGTAATAAAGTGTGTTTAAAATGTGTGTATTCATTGCCATGAGCGGAATAAAATAAATCCATAACCTAAACAACAACAACAACAACAACAACAACAACAATATATATACACTCCATAAATCAGAAAATACTGAGAACAGACATTACAAAAATCATTTTCTGTGTGTTTTTGATAATAAAGTGTCTCTAAATGTGTGTGTGTGAGGCCTGATGGTGCAGAGTGTGGTGTATGTGTGTGTGTGTGTGTGGTGTGTGTGTGTGTGTGTGTGTGTGTGTGTAGTTAGAGTTTGAGAGGAGGAGTAAACAATCTTATTTATCCGGCAGCATCTTCCCGTTGTTCCACCACAACATTTTTAGGGTTTGGCGACAGATTTACATTTCTCTGAGCAGGAATTCCCCCTCTGTCCACACCGTGCCACCAACCAGTCTGTGTGTGTGTGTGTGTGTGTGTGTGTGTGTGTGTGTGTGTGTGTGTGTGTGTGTGTGCAGAGCCCTGAGGCGTCCGTCCATCAGAGAGATCTTTGTCCGGCATCGAGATGAATTCAGAGCTGCTGTTCTCACCAGATGTTCAGTGTGTGTGTGTGTGTGTGTGTGTGTGTGTGTGTGTGTGTGTGTGTGTGTGTGTGTGTGTGTGTGTGTGTGTGGAGCTGATATCAGTCTTTTATTAAAGTGTATGGGATGTTGATAAAGGGAAGATATATGAACATCTTGCCAAGGTTCACCACGACAAGTCCTAAATAATTCAGGCTGACAGAAGGTTAGCATGATGCTAATGGCTATATTGACTGAATCAGATGCATTGGGATCCTAGATACACTACCTCTGTGTTTGCTGTGTGATGTGTTGTTGTAAAGTCAAACAAATGTAATGAATTATTATTATTAGTAAAGTCCCTAGTTCTTCTACTCTCTTCAATGTAACAACTTGATGCATAAATAAGTCTCTAAAGGATGTGTTTTAGGCGTGTTGTTCCTGTGGTGCCCACAGCTTGTATTGCACAGTTTTTCCACATGAATTAGCACATTGGAAAACCTGCTAAATGAGGCTTGGTGCAGTGTTTTGTATTCCTAGTTCATCTGTGATGTCTCATGCTCGCTGTAGCTCTGATTTTGATCAACGTATTCTCACTTGACGCTCATTTGAAGACAGTTTTGCACCAAAGATGTGTTGATATCTAAGTGTCAAAAAGTTGTTTTAAATGTGTGTTTTGTAAAGCCTACTTTAGAACTTCTCACCGTGTTTCTGTTTCCTACATTTACACCGAAGCAGGAAGGTGTGTGTTCATCAGCTGAAAACACACATCCTGACTGTCACACCTGGGCACAAACCAAAGTGTGTGTGTGTGTGTTATGTATGAAGCTCTGCATGGCCTCTCACCACCTGTCAACATGTGGCAACACACACACACACACACACACACACACACACACACACACACACTCACAGTGTCCTGAGTGATGGATGGGAGCAGGAACATATGGTTTGCTATTGTTCAGTAAATCCTGAAGCTCTGAATGAAGGGAATAACACCAGCCACCTGTGACTGTGTGTGTGTGTGTGTGTGTGTGTGTGTGTCTGTGTGTGTGTGTGTCTGTGTGTGTGTGTGTGTGAGGAATAGCAAATGGGCCCAAAAAAGGACAAACACTGGAGTGAAAGCTGCAAACTGAATGTTTTTCAATCAATATTGTCATGTTTACATCTGAAGAGTCTCTCATATCTCTTAGCGTTGTGTGTATGATCTAATGTTGTTTTTAATCACGCCATCTTCCCTGATATTGCTAATTTCTCACATTATCTTCATCGCTGCGAGGCTTTCTCACAACAATCGTCCCACGACCTTCGATCTGAAGCTCAGGTTCTCATGACCCGGCCTTTTGCATTTCATAGAGAGTGGAAGCAGCTCCTATGGATTATATACATATGAACATACACTATTCTATCCTGTAAAGAGCTAGTAGAGGAAGGTGTTTAGTACCTGATTTTCTGGGAGGTCTCCTGGAAGATAAACAGGACCAAACCCAACGTGCCAAATCTCTTCCATTTGGAGAAACACTCTGCAGCTTCAGAAAGGATGCAGATATAGAAACCCAAATGTTCCTGTTCACACTCAGAAACATCTTCACAACAACACCAGTACTCTGTGAGATCACCCAGGACTCATGTAAATACCATGTGATATTAAACATTGGGAATAAAGTGTTTTTGGGGTTAAAAAGCCTTCAAAAAGTCATATTTCTGATTCCCAGCTTTGTTATTAAGCCGGTCAAAAACATCTTATTTTCTCTGTGTGTTCGACTGAAATACCACGGCCTCACGAATAAAACTGAAACCACATTTCACTTTAAGTGAGAACAGAGACACAGCGGCCTATATGTGTGTGTGTGTGTGTGTGTTTGTGTGTGTGTGTGCATGTGTTTCTGTGAGTCCACATGATCCAACACACACACACACACACACACACACACACACACACACAAAGGGACAAAGAGTGTGTGTGACGGGTTTAAAGAGACTTTCATGGGTGCCGGGGACAAACATGAAGATGTTAAAATAATAAAAGTGTGTGTGTGTGTGTGTGTGTGTGTGTGTGTGTGTGTGTGTGAAGCTGCAGCAGGATGAACCCAGATAGCAAAAGACATTAATTCAACATTGGATTTTGGTTAAATTGGTTATTTTTGGTTGAGGTTGTAAAATCAATGTTGATTCGATGTGTTATTACCTTTATATATATACAGTCTATGGTTATTACAGATACCATTTCAACGTTTGAAAAAATGTTGTTGAATCAATCAACGTTGACATTTCCTACAATGAATTTACATTGTTCCAACGTGAGACCAACTGCTCCCCTCCCCCTCCCCTATAGGCTACTTGTATTTAACAAGGATTTTTGAGTTAAGACCGTTAAAGTCACATTTTCCTCCATGGAAACCCAGACGACTCCGCGCATGCGCATTGCTGTCGTCTACGGGGTTTCCGGGGGGGGGGGTTCGACTCACAGACTGGCGGACAACTTCTCACTTCAAAACATATACTTTACTTGGGCGGGCCGCCCACGTATAGCCTATTAACGGCCGCCAAAGTATATTTTTGTATCCATCCGCGAGCACGACTAGTGGACAATGATCCCTCGCTCTACGCCTCCTGTACCTGTTCGCTCTGCTATCGCGTGAAGGGTCTGCTAACAAGCGACCAACAGAAGACAGAGGAGTCACATGTTGTTGCACATCAGTCATACGCAAATGCGGCGCACTTCTGCGCTGTAACCCCGCTGCGAGGGTCCGGCGAACTAATGCCCCTTTGACACCAACGCGGTTCCAGGGCCGGTTCGGAGCTAGAGCCTGATAAGCACCGGTGACGTCATGACGCAGCAGCACCAGTCGGTTGCGTAAAGCAGTAGTGATGGGAATTATGGCTCTTTGAAGGGAGCCGGATCTTATGGCTCCGTTCCTTTCAAAGAGCCGTTCAAAAGAGCCGTTTTTTTAAAGGGGGCAGGGTTACTAGGTTTATCTGCGAAATAATCACCAGGATAATGATTGACTGTATTGCCAGACCTAATGTCAATAATCTGCATTGTAAACATGACACAAGGTGGCGCCATATCCATGTCATTCATGTCAGTGAATGTACTACTTTGAATTTACCCTCTGTGTGTGTAAAGTAAATAAAGTTGCCTTGCCTTGAATGAAATTCACGCAACTCTTAATATTAGATACTGTGTTTTTAAGTGGCGATGGAGATTATTTGTTGACCCTGCTTTAAAGGATATTTTGCCTTTACAAATGGTGCGCTTTATCACTGCCTGGGTTTTGGTTGAAGTGCATCCAAAGGCTGCTGCGTTTTCGCGTTTGGCTAATTTTCAATCCGAAAAACACGTCGTCTACCTGTCCTGTACCACTTGTTATGACTTCTCTCTCGCGTATTCCGTTAAGACCCACCCCACCTCACTCCCCGTGCTGAAACCTACCAATCAGAGTAGGGGCGGGTCTTCGGAGAATACGTTTGGGATGGCGCTGCGTTTGGGGAACAAAATCAAGCTTTTTAAAAGGCGAGTGGATTTTGGCAGGCAGTGAGTGCGGACCAACGATTGAACGATAACAAGAACGGCTCTCACCAAGTACGACTCGGTTCCCCTCGTTCGTACCAAAGAGCCGTTCAAAAGAATCGGCTCGTTCGCGACCGACACATCACTATAAAGCAGTTAGTAAAGCAGACGTAAAGCAGTAGAGACACTTTCGCAAGCAAAGAAGAAGAAAAAACTGAAGCCCTTAAAGTCAAAAGTGTATAATATCTACCTGTAAATAATAATAAAAACCCTTGATTTATAACTTAACATCTGTCTCCTCTTGATCTGAGTATATTATAAAGAATAGCCAGTTAATTGAAGCATTATAGCACAGGCCTTTGTCAGATGGTATATTACGCTGTTTTTTTTCTGCTTCGAATAGTTCTCTTTTTTCACCATACCTGTGTTTGCATCACTGAATATGACTTGATAGATTTAAACTCCGCACACTGAGCTCTGATTGGTCAGCAGGCGGTGCTTTCACTGAGTAGATCTCTTATCTATAGACGCCGGAGGCGGGCAGCGTCAGGTAAAAAAATTATTTAGCCTTCCCAAACCTGAGCCTCACGCGCCGCCTATGCCCTACAGCCTGTTCATGGCGGAAATGTATGTGTTATAAATGTTCGCTGTGAGCCGTGTTCCTACGTTTTATACAGAACTTGTGTTTATGTGTGACGATACACGGAATGTGGGGGGGGGGCTTCCCGGGGGAGTATTGTTGTTCCGCTGTTAAGCGGTTAGTAACTTCTGTTTATTGGGGTAAGCCGGACGCCGGTGACTGACATTAGGCGCTTTCACACCGCAGTACTTTTCCCACTTTAGTTCCGTTATAGTTCCGAAATGTTGCGTTCACACCAAAAAAATCCGGAACTAAAATTAGTTCATGAGAACCTTTTCACCCCCTTTTCCGTCCCTGCTAGAGAGCAGGGACTTTCGTGGGAGAAAAAGGTTCCTATTTCTGATTGGCTGGGCGGATTGCAAACCACGCTCCGTAAAACTCGCCATTTTATTATCCTCGCATTAGCATTATTAGCATTAGCCCAGCGCACAAATGCAGAGAGACTAACGGCCCGTCCACACAGCGGCGTGCGTTGAAGCAACGCTTCTTCCCATTCACTTTGAATGGGGTGATGTCACGCTTCGCCGAACTGCATTGTGGGAGCGTCGCTACGCGTTGCTCGCGTTGCTCGCTGCAAAATTTGAGCAATGTTCAACTTTTGAAGCTTCGGCGGAAGCGTCAGCCAATCGAATCATATGCCAGTACAAGCTCTAGCCAATCAAACTGCGTGCTTGTGTGTCCGGGGCGGGAGATTCATGTGATTGGTTGTTGATCGAGTTTCAGACACGCCCGCCGGCAAGCTTCAACGCACGCCGCCGTGTGGACGGGCCGTAACTTATGGCAACACAAAAGAAAACATTGGAGCGGTGGAGATGAGGAGGTGTCGGCGTTCTGGCGATTTACTCGGAAGGCTTCAGTAGAAGCTGCTGGGAGTCCCAGCAGCTTCTACTGAAGCCAGTTCCCCAACTCCGGGGACTCCGGCCGGGGACTTCGGGTGGCAGTACCAAGCCGTGAAGTGGTTTGCGGCCTGCCAGTGAACCCAAAGCAGAAGAAGAAGAAGTGACGTCAGCGGCTCATTTGCCTAATCTTCCCCCAGGGACTTATTCCGGTGTGAACGCGATCTGAACTGAGTTCATGAGAACTAAAGAGTTCCGATGAACTCAGTTCTGATGAACTTTGTGGGAAAAGTACTGCGGTGTGAAAGCGCCTATTGTTGTGTTACAGGTCTTGTTGTTTGGTTGAGGGTAAAAAAGAATCTCAAACTTCGTGACTTTTCCTAAAACGGGTATATTAATCATCGAGTGAATTTTGGGGCATGGGGAATTAAGAGAGAGGAAAAATATATACTTTGCCGCCACACCCCGTTGCCAAGCAACGCCTATTGTTTAGGTCGCGCAGCTCCGTGATCACCTGAAGCTCAGCCGCTGTAACGGACCGGTGAGCGGAGCAAAACACACGTTTCAAGTTAGACCAAACACACTTAGCTATTTGATCTCCTCAGGACAAACAAAGAGTTGGTTTGTGTGTCTCTGGGTTATTCCAGGGCTTCGGTTGAAACGGGATTTTTCCTGAGGTTTGGATCATGCCGGTTTTATATTTAAATGACAGTTTCTGTGAGGGCATCTCTTTGAGAATATGGGCACAGAGGTTCACTTTAATTACTGAGGGTTTCAGGGGAGCTAAAATGAAGATGCCCACAAAGCAGCCAGACTGCAGCAAATAGCGGCACAAATCTAAAGTTTTATATGAATAGTGTTTTTAAAAAGGCTGATGAGTGAAACTCTGCAGCTCTCAGAGGTTTAGCCTCTTTCAGCTCAGAGTTTTGGTTCAAAAACTACACCTTTCCTCTTTATTTTAATTAAATCACTCTCATTAACGACCTGTTTTTGAACGCACTCTGATAACTCACCTGCAGGAGCACACCGAACACACACACACACACACACACACACACACATATTACAGCTTAAACATTTCATATTAATAACATAAATTACATGTTTTCATCCACAATGTGTACATCGAACATGTTTTGCAGTGGGACGTGTGCAGCTGTATTTATGCAGCAGTGGTTATAGCAGCCACACACACACACACACACACACACAGTAATTGTGGTCTTTAAGGGTCTTTTTATAGAAGTTTTTCAAACACACTGCAGCCACATGTATTATTTGTTACTCTGAATACGTTTAACAGACACACATTTCAGTTTCCAGGAAACATCCTCTGTGTGTGCATGTATATCCTCTGTGTTTGTGCACGTATATCCTCTGTGTGTGCATGTATATCCTCTGTGTTTGTGCATGTATATCCTCTGTGTGTGTGCATGTATATCCTCTGTGTGCATGTATATCCTCTGTGTGTGTGCATGTATATCTTCTGTGTTTGTACATGTATATCCTCTGTGTGTGTGTGCATGTATATCCTCTGGTTTGTACATGTATATCCCCTGTGTGTGCATGTATATCCTCTGTGTGTGTGCATGTATATCCCCTGTGTGTGCATGTATATCCTCTGTGTGTGTGCATGTATATCCCCTGTGTGTGCATGTATATCCCCTGTGTGTGTGCATGTATATCCTCTGTGTGTGCATGTATATCCTCTGTGTGTGTGCATGTCTATCCTCTGTGTGTGTGCATGTATATCCTCTGTGTGTGTGCATGTCTATCCTCTGTGTGTGCATGTATACCCTCCCCTGTGTGTGTAATGTGTGTAAACACAACAGAGTGGGGAAAGAAATTCCCCTGTAAGGGATTAATAAAGTGTATCTTCTTCTATCTTCTTCTTCTTCTTCAAATAAACAGATGAAAGAATACATCTTTTGTTTCCCTTGTCATTGCAGCTCGACTGGAAAAGAACCCTACCAGCATCGACCAGTGGAAGCTTTTCGGGTACGTCGCTGCCTACCTGGCCTCGCTCTACGGTCACCGCCTTGGAGTGTTTCTGAACCGACGTGCAGGTCAGCCAGGCAGTGCACTGCACGGAGAAGGATGACTACCTGATCAAAGTAAACACTTGATTTCTCCTATTTCTTCAAAGTATATTCAAGGCACATTCCTTGTGTAAACTTAATTGTGATTCTGATTCGGAATAGGTGGAGGACCACAAGACTAACGAAAGCTTTGGGACGGCCAAGATGCTTCTCACAGACGAGGAATACGGCTGGCTCATGGACATCATCCATATAAAAACCAAGTTGGCGAAAGGAGGAAACATTTTGAAGTATGTCTTCTTTAATACAACCTTCAGCCCGACCAGGGACCTGACCAAGCACCTCCAGATCGCCTGGTCGGAGATGCACTGAAGGGGGACAGCTAGCTTCACGAGCTTGCGGAGCGCCGTGGCAACCTTTGTAAGTGAAAAGACACTAATGTAATACTGTAACTGATCTACTGTGCTCACTTTTACCTCACCTAAACTTTGCATTCTGCTCTTGTGTCTTTTCTGCCTTTGTCTGCTTCAGGCCAGAGACAGACATGGGGAGGACTCCCAGGAGCGCCGTCTCATGGCACGCCTAATGTGCCATGACACGGCTACTTCAGACAAGTTTTACGCCATGGACCTGACCATGGATCAGGCCCGCAAAGGTCGTCTCCTTTTTGAACAGGCACAGGAGGAGACGACCAGGTCAAGGACTCGGAGGACTCGGCCTCAGTCTGAGGTAATTAAAAGACAAGAGTCATGTATAGTTACTCATTTGTAGTCCAGTGTATAGATAGATAACTGTTTCCTCTTTTATGATCCAACAGGAGGGAGACGAGGGGGAGAGAAGGGAGATGAAGAGGAGGAGGATGAGAGTGGGACCAAGAGGAAGAAGGGGAGCACCCAAAGGGGGACCAGGAGCCGGGCTGTATTGACCAAGGTAGTCAAAATGTCACAATTCAAAAAACTATAGTAAAATATAGCATTAAAGATTTAGATTTTCTTTGAGATTAAAAACTGTTCAAATAGCACAATATGACAATGTATGAATCCCAACGTGACAAGTTCATTAAAAAGTGCTTTATATTTTGTGTGCCAACAGAGAAGGTGCAGGGTCCTGTTATCCCCCATGGAAGGAAGCCCCCACAAACTCTCCAACCTCTGCAGAGTCAGGCGCAGTCGGGAGGGGATACCTAGAAGAATGATGCCAACAATTTGATTCAATGTTCTCCGTTTGTATATGTGTTTATATGTTCCTAAATTCTTCTTGTTCTTAAATGTTCCAAATAGTTTTTGTTTAAATAAATGTTTTCAATTCTTCGAAGTAGTATTCTGGTCATTTCTTTATAGTTCTGCTAAGTCATGAGTCAAGAGGTCTTCCATCTTCTGTCCAAAAGCTCCCTTCCTAGCCCGGTACAGTTTCAGCAGGCAAGGCACATGTTTGTGAAAGGCTGCCCCGAACGTCCCCAGGAGGTCTTTGCTGGGGATCCCATGAAGTTCTTCATTTAAAAACATAATAATAAAACAATGTCATTTGATTGTAACCACAATGTCATGTTTTTTCTGTGCAGCAAATTCCTGGGTAGCTGTCTTGTTCAAAGTCTGCGCCATCTTAAGGGGATAGTTTGGATGTTTTGAATTGAAGAAAAAAATGTTGGGGACTGATTGGAAAGTGGGGCGTAGTGTGTTGGAGGGGTAGGGCAGGGTATAGTATAGTTTGCCAATTGACTGACATACACAGTCAGTGTGAATACAGGGCCAGTTCACACCTCTCTCTCTCTCTCTCTCTCTCTCTCTCTCTCTCTCTCTCTCTCTCTCTCTCTCTCTCTCTCTCTCTCTCTCTCTCTCTCTCTCTCTCTCTCTCTCTCTCTCTCTCTCTCTCTCTCTCTCTCTCTCTCTCTCTCTCTCTCTCTCTGTCTCTGTCTCTGTCTCTCTCTCTCTCTCTGCACTTCTTAGCTTTTCTAGGCTCTGACAACTCCAAAAAAAGGATAATTTTCAATGATTACACACTTTTAATTTGAATAAGTTGCCCCATCTTGGTGAATTGAACCATATAAAGGATGCAGGAGAAAGGTGGTGTTGTTTTGAATGATGTGAGTTTGTGCCATCATGTTTCCTGGAACAAACAGGTCTAAAAAGGTCATAAAACTGGCAGAAATGACATGAAAAGTGTAAAAATAAGACAGTTTCTGCGCCCTCTGGTGGACAGACACTGCACTGCAGGACACTGTGTTTTGTAACTACAGTATGACATGAATTTAATGGTGTTTCAATAGAAAAGACCTTGCAAAACATATGTACATTCACTTGTATAGAGCAAGGAGAGTCTAGATGTTCCCACATGTGGAATAAGATCTGTTTTACTCACGTTTGACGACCTGTTGGCCTCCGGTGGTGTAGATAATGTCAGCGCCGTATAGATAGGGCTCTGGATAATGTGTTAAAATAATACACTTTTGACACATGAATCAAAGAAAACAGGCCTTTTCAACAGTCAAAACCAATCAAACAAAAGAGGGAAAACTCAAATAAAATTGTAATGAACTTAAATAGTCTTTATTTCTTTCTATGTATAGGTTTTTGTAACTTTAAAATACATTTAACGGTCATTTAGCGGTTAAAAACGGTGCCTCGAGGCTCCGTAGGTGGTGTCTCTTTACAGGAGGCACCCTGGGAATTGTAGTCCTTTATATAATGTACTTGACTACAGTCGTCACAAATACTGGCTCTAACTCTCTATACTGTCTGTAAGGCTTTCCAGAAACTAGAGCAGAGCCTACCGTGTTTCACTCTTAAAATAAACCAGAATTATAGAGAAAAATTCGTGTGTTTTTGAGGGCTTTCTTGTGTTTTCCTGCCAATGCACTGGTTCCAGTCCACTAGGTGGCGCTAATGCACTTACTGGTCGGTTGCCATAGAAGAAGAAGCGATGATGATGATGACGTATGAGGCTTACGCAAGGAGTACGTAACGCACGTTGTGCAACCGTCGTCCTGCACGTTGACATTGTGACAGTCCTCTCTGCACTCTCTCAGGTAAGCCGCGTATTACTCTGTCTTTATTCACATTATAACTCTTAATTATAGAGAATAACCTTCACGTGAAGCTAGCGGAGACTTCCGGTCGAGTTGTGTTGTGTTTAAAGTACGTTAGAGGAGAGAAACAGGCTAATGTTAGCTTAGCTGCTAGGAGACCTGCTAACCTTTATTACTGTTTCTAACCTTACTTCCATTAGCTTTGATGCTAACACTCAGTCAGGTTTTAAAGGGCGTATTGGTCATGTTCTCAGCTACAGTGTAGAAGAACAGGTTCCTCAGACAAGGCCATATAAGTATATATAAGACATAACAGAAATACACCTAAAAACTACAATAAAAACATCTAAAAACGACTTGAAAACACCTACAAACAACAACAGAAACAGCTGTGGTTGCTTCATTAGCTCTGATGCTAACCCACCCTGAGCTTAACCCAGGATATCTTCCAGTAAGAGGATCACATGTCAGCGTATTGTTCATGTGTAATGTGTGTGTACTCCCTCTGATCTGCTATGTGTTATCACTTATAGCGTCTTCATGGTTATAACTGATATATCCAGTCTAAGGTCTCGATGCTCTGTTGCTGCTGAGTTATCACATCATGGGGGGGTGCTGCTGTCATTGTGCTGCCCTTCAAACACAACACTGCTCAGAAAACATTACACAACTATTACATATGATAGTTCTGTACTGTCTGTCTGCTGAGGGACTAACAGAGAGGATGTACAGCCGGGTCAGTGAAGGAGAGGAGGTACGCCTTCACTGCATTCAAGAACACTCCAATAGAGGTCTCACACACACAGGAGAGGAGGTACGCCTTCACTGCATTCAAGAACACTCCAATAGAGGTCTCACACACACAGGAGAGGAGGTACACCTTCCCTGCATTCAAGAACACTCCAATAGAGGTCTCACACACACAGGAGAGGAGGTACACCTTCACTGCATTCAAGAACACTCCAATAGAGGTCTCACACACACAGGAGAGGAGGTACACCTTCACTGCATTCAAGAACACTCGGATAGAGATCTCACACACACAGGAGAGGAGGTACGCCTTCACTGCATTCAAGAACACTCGGATAGAGGTCTCTCACACACAGGAGAGGACGCATCACTAGAACCTCCTTAAACTGAAGTGGATATGACCTTACCTGGCAGCTAGATGTCTGGATCAGAATCAGTGATTTCATGACTCGTCCTCTCATTTTCATAATAATTTGATACCACAAAAGGCGGACTAGTTGAATGTAAAAGAAGAACCAATATCATCCAGTTTATCTCAGTCCTCACAGCAGGGTCAGAAGTAAATATATATTCCTGCCAATAACTCAAGGTATTTGCCTGATAACACAGAATGAAGGAAGCCCAAACATGTTGTTTTCTACCCTATGACTGTCTGTTATGTGTGTATCTGTTATTAATATTAGTGTTTAATCACTAATGAACAAAGGGGAATAAAAGAAAGCATGATTTAGATATTTCTTTACGTGTCCTAACAGAACAATTAGAGTTTCATAATCAGTGAATTCATGGCTCCTGGTTATCCTCAGAAGGAAGTAGGAGACTCCACCCTAGTTCATCTGTTATAACGTGTTTACTGCAGTGTTATAACTCCCTCACTCCCTCCCTAAACACATCAGACTTCCCAGAGGCCTGTACCCTGAAGCCGGTTCAGCAGACCCTGGATGTGTTGGAGTTACCCGGCTTACCTAATCCAAAACAAACGCGCTCTCGCTAAGCGGTCCTACGACGCGGGTTATTAACTCGGTAACTCAAGCCAGGGTGTCTCTGTCCGGCTGAGTGCGCGTTCACATGAAAGGGGCGGGGTTAGCAACATTTGACCAATCACAAACATGGAGAAGCGCACTGACAGCGCAGCGTCATACTTCCTGAATGAAAAGTGAACTATAATATTAGACATATGAAGAAGTTAAACTTTAAACATCCATGACTGAAACACTTGATCCAGGATCAAAGCCACATAGCTGCACCTGAAGGTGAATACAGCTGGTAACAGAACAAGTGTTTGAATGCGTCCATTAACAGGTTTATGATATCACTGCCCCGTCTAAGACACGATCTGACTTTAATTACATTTGACTCGAGTGTTTCCTCAACTTAATGTGTTGCTTCAAATAATCCTTCTGCAGACAGTATGTGACACTGTGAGTGTTGCACGGCCAGATCCGGCTCAGCTGACTCAGATAAGGAGATATATGATACATTATGATGTGATGTGATGTGATATGAATGATAATGGGACACATCCACGTCTGCACTCACAGTGGACTGTACGTAATGTCACTTTGATCCGGTTACTTGTGTTGTGGCAGATATTTCAGTAAGCTTTCTTAACGCTAATGTTATAATAGTCAGATTGCTCTGAAGATGGGAGGTGATATTCTATTCATGTTCACGTTCACACAGTCTGTGATTTTTGCCGGCCGTCTTTCCTGCAACGGCAGTTTCTCTGTGTTTCCTTTCTCCTGTAATATGACTTGATCGCTTTAAACTCCGCACACTGAGCTCTGATTGGTCAGCAGGCGGTGCTTTCACTGAGTTGATCTCTTAGCCTGCAACCTAACCTGCTCCGGACCAGGTTAGCCGCTCAGCATCAGTTACCATGGAGATCTAGCCCGCTAAGAAGAGAACCAGCGTCGTAGGACCGGAAACCCAGAGTTAACCTGAAGTTAGCTCGCTAAGAGAAACTCCGGCTCGTAGTACAGGCCTCAGATCTCATCGTGTTCAAATCACAAATCAAAACTCACTTCTTCAGACCTGCTTTTAATCTGTCATTAATGTTGTGTTTTATATATTTTAAGTGTGTTGTTTTAATGATGTTTCAATGATTTGTCACTCTTTAAAGTGTCTTTGAGCTTCTAGAAAAGCGCTCTATAAATAAAATGCATTATTATCATTATTATAAATATGCCAAAACTACTGTTTCTGTTTTTTCTTTGTACTGTTTCTGATTTTATGTAAAGCGTCTTTGAGCACTAGGAAAAGCACTATAAATATCCAATGTATTATTATTAATATTATTATTATTATTAAAACTGCCCCCAAATGTTCAGGTATTTCCCCATAAAATACAATCAAGTGAGCATAGAAGACGCGGTGTTATCGTTAGTCTGAACTGTGACTAAACCCTGTGTTACTCTCTGATAGTGAGTGTTAGTGTGAAGTACCTGGTTAACTCATGTTACTCTGATAGTGAGTGTTAGTTTGAAGTACCTGGTTAACTCATGTTACTCTGATAGTGAGTGTTAGTGTGAAGTACCTGGTTAACTCATTACTCTGATAGTGAGCGTTAGTGTGAAGTACCTGGTTAACTCATGTTACTCTGATAGTGAGCGTTAGTGTGAAGTACCTGGTTAACTCATGTTACTCTGATAGTGAGTGTTAGTGTGAAGTACCTGGTTAACTCATGTTACTCTGATAGTGAGTGTTAGTGTGAAGTACCTGGTTAACTCATGTTACTCTGATAGTGAGCGTTAGTGTGAAGTACCTGGTTAACTCATGTTACTCTGATAGTGAGCGTTAGTGTGAAGTACCTGGTTAACTCATGTTACTCTGATAGTGAGTGTTAGTGTGAAGTACCTGGTTAACTCATGTTACTCTGATGTGTTGACAGTGTGATGGGAGCCTCTGTAAAGTGTCTGTGAGTCTGAACCCTGTGTTACTCCCTGATAGTGAGTGTTAGTTTGAAGTACCTGGTTAACTCATGTTACTCTGATAGTGAGCGTTAGTGTGAAGTACCTGGTTAACTCATGTTACTCTGATAGTGAGTGTTAGTGTGAAGTACCTGGTTAACTCATGTTACTCTGATAGTGAGTGTTAGTGTGAAGTACCTGGTTAACTCATGTTACTCTGATAGTGAGCGTTAGTGTGAAGTACCTGGTTAACTCATGTTACTCTGATAGTGAGTGTTAGTGTGAAGTACCTGGTTAACTCATGTTACTCTGATAGTGAGCGTTAGTGTGAAGTACCTGGTTAACTCATGTTACTCTGATGTGTTGACAGTGTGATGGGAGCCTCTGTAAAGTGTCTGAGTCTGAACCCTGTGTTACTCTCTGATAGTGAGCGTTAGTGTGAAGTACCTGGTTAACTCATGTTACTCTGATAGTGAGTGTTAGTGTGAAGTACCTGGTTAACTCATGTTACTCTGATGTGTTGACAGTGTGATGGGAGCCTCTGTAAAGTGTCTGTGAGTCTGAACCCTGTGTTACTCTCTGATTGACAGCAGGATGGGAGCCTCTCTCTCTTCAGTCTCTGCTCCCACGGTCTGGGCGGAGGCCATGATTTCTGCCGCCCCCCCGCCCGGATGCCCCATGCACCAGGAAGCCCCTCCTAAAGGTGAATGAAACACTACCATATCAGGTTCAATCAATCAATCAATCAACAACTTTATTAATCCTGCAAGGGGCAGTTGGTGATGAGCGGCTTCTGAACGCAGGCAGGAACATACAGGAAGAAAGCACACCTGGGTCATTCACACCTGGGTCATTCACACCTGGGTCACTCACACCTGGGTCATTCACACCTGGGTCACTCACACCTGGGTCACTCACACCTGGGTCATTCACACCTGGGTCACTCACACCTGGGTCATTCACTCACACCTGGGTCATTCACTCACACCTGGGTCATTCACTCACACCTGGGTCATTCACACCTGGGTCATTCACTCACACCTGGGTCATTCACTCACACCTGGGTCATTCACTCACACCTGGGTCATTCACTCACACCTGGGTCATTCACTCACACCTGGGTCATTCACTCACACCTGGGTCCTTCACACCTGGGTCCTTCACTCACACCTGGGTCATTCACTCACACCTGGGTCATTCACTCACACCTGGGTCATTCACTCACACCTGGGTCACTCACACCTGGGTCATTCACTCACACCTGGGTCATTCACTCACACCTGGGTCATTCATTCACACCTGGGTCACTCACACCTGGGTCATTCACTCACACCTGGGTCATTCACTCACACCTGGGTCATTCACTCACACCTGGGTCATTCACTCACACCTGGGTCATTCCCACCTGGGTCACTCACACCTGGGTCATTCACACCTGGACCATAAATAGTTTACAGCATCACAATAAGTAAATAATCAAGAATTGAAAGGTTTGAGAGCAGAGGGATGAATGATTTTGAAAGTGATTTGTCTTCAGAGCAGATAGATAATATCTAGACCTTGATGTTAACAGATTCAATTCGTCTATAAGAACATGACCTCCAGAACAACGCTAATAATACAACCTGTCAACATGCTCAGTGTCTAAAAACGAGTAGCTGCTGTGAAATTATGCTTTGTTTGACCTAACCTGTGTTAACACGTGGTCTCTGTCTCTCAGTGCCCCCCCCCGCAGAGTGCCCCATGCACCGAGCTCCTCCTGCTGAAGGTAAGCTGAGGTTCTGAGAATAAACACAACAAATATGGATTAAACCTGAATATTTTGTTAGATAAAGACATCATGACGCCTGTTGTCTTCCACTAAATGTTGACTGTGTGGACTTGGAAACAAAGCTTGAATACTAATAACACTATTGTAGCCTCTGGTCTTTATCGGACCCTGCACAAAAACTTTAAACACACGGCGACATTCAGAGGTTAAGTTAGAAGAAGTTTTGGCACAGCTCGCTTATTAACTGCCATCATATTCTGCCATGTTTTACCCCACCCTTTTTACCTAAGCTTCTAAATCGATGTTAACACGTGGTCTCTGTCTCTCAGTGCCCCCCCCCGCAGAGTGCCCCATGCACCAAGCTCCTCCTGCTGAAGGTAAGCTGAGGTTCTGAGAATAAACACGTCATCCTCCTGCAAAAGGCATCAATGCATATTCCATTATATCTGACTTGAATTTGAGGAAGTTTGTGAGAAATGGAAAGCGTATCTTACCCCGGAACGCCCTTCTTTTGTCTGTTTGAATCTTTCATTTAATGATCTATACTGTCAACGTTTTATATTGAAAGAAAACAGCCCATGTTCTTGTGGTGTGCTTATTGATGTTGTTTTGTCAAGCAAAAGAAAAAAGACAGCTACACGTGTATATGTACACTGAAGGTGAAATGTGATCCAAAAGCCTTTCTGCAGCCTCCTCTCTGCACAGAGGCTCTCAGGCTCCTGTTATTGAACCGTCTGAAGGTGTTTCTGATTGAAATCCTTCTCTCCCTCGGCAGCGTCCCCCCCTCCAGAGTGTCCGATGCACAAAGCAGATCCAGGACCAGCTCACCAGGAGAGAGCCTATGAGTTTGTGGCGTGTCCCATGAAGGGATCGGAGGAGAAGAGCGACATCGACCCCTCCAACATGGTACCTGAGAACAAGAGGATTACATTATGGTCTCTCCCCCTCTGTAGCGCCATATTCAATTCAAAGTATCTCCCCTGCAGATGCCCCCCCCGAACCAGACGCCCGCCCCGGACCAGCCCTTCGACCTGGACCGGATCAGAGAGGAGTCGACCATCCCTCGCCACGACTCTGGGAACAAGTGGGTGTACCCGTCAGAGCAGATGTTCTGGAACGCCATGCTGCGCAAAGGGTACGTTCAATCATCCAGATCACCTTCAGACATCTGTAGAAATACCCTTAATCTCTCTAGTTTGAACTGTCAGCATGCCTGAAACCTGATTGGTTGAATGCTTCCCCTGTAATACACCACTTCCTCCTGTAATACCCACTGTGTCCTGCAGGTGGCGCTGGCGTGAAGACGACCTCGGAGCCCAGGATATGACGAACATCATCAAGATCCACAACACCAACAACGAGCAGGCCTGGCAGGAGATCCTCAAGTGGGAGGCCATGCACGCTGGGTGAGGACACACTGAGCATATACACCTGTACTCGGAAGTATCTGGGGAGTATCTGTGAAGTACTGAAGAGTACACGATACACCTGTACTCACCTGTACGATACACCTGTACTCTGAAGTATCTGTGAAGTACTGCAGAGTATATGATACACCTGTACTCACCTGTACTTTGACGTATCTGTGAAGTACTGCAGAGTATATGATACACCTGTACTCACCTGTACTCTGACGTATCTGTGAAGTACTGAAGAGAACATACACCTGTACTCTATCTGTGAAGTATCTGTAAAGTATATGTGAAGTTCTGCAGAGTACACGATCCACCTGTACTCTCAGGTATCTCTGAAGTATCTGTAAAGTATCTGAAGTACCTCAGAGTATCTAATGTCCCTGTGTTCCTCAGGTATCTGTAAAGTATCTGAAGTACCTCAGAGTATCTAACGCTCCTCTGTTCCTCAGGGAGTGTCCGTGCGGTCCCACTCTGAAGAGATTTGGAGGGAAAGCCAAAGACTTTTCCCCCAGAGCTCGAATGCGCCACTGGATGGGGTGAGAAGCTTTTATTCATCGACCTGAACTGAGAAATACAGCTTCAGATCATGTGCTATGAGTCATATCACAACCAGTTTCTCTACTTACTGATGTAGTTTCCACTCATTTAGTAACACAACAGAGGTTCTGCAAGAGACTGTCGTTATGGATGAGTCTGACTTTTATTTTGGACGTTTTGGTCTAAGAAACAGTGAACACCAGTTTCTCCAGTTTGAATCCCAGACATGTCCCCTTTAATACTCCCGTTATTAACTTCCTCCTCTTCCTCCTCTTCCTCATCAGATACGAGCTCCCGTTCGACCGTCACGATTGGATCATTGATCGCTGTGGGCGGGAGGTTCGTTACATTATTGATTACTACGACGGAGAGATCAACAGGGAGAATTATCGCTTCTCCACTCTGGACGTCCGCCCAGCCGTCGACTCTTTAGGAGCCGTGTGGGACCGCATGAAGGTCACCTGGTGGCGCTGGTCCTCCTAAAGAGACACCTGGACACCTGGAGGACACACCTGACGTCCTGAAGGAGACACCTGGACACCTGGAGGAGACTTCAGGAAATATTACGTCTCCTTTAGGACACCTGGACCCCTAAAGAAGACATCTGGACGTCCTGAAGGAGACGTCCTGTGTCCTAAAGGTGACACCTGGACGTCTTAAAGGAGACGTGATGTGTCCTTAAGGGGACGTGATGTGTCTTGAAGGAGACGTCCAGGTGTCCTTAAGGAGACGTGATGTGTCCTGAAGGAGTCAGGAACAGGAAATGGACTCAGACAGTTTTGTCTCAGTTCCTCTGCGCATCATATCCTCTCTGAGAGTGTTTTGGGTTTTGTTGAATATTCTGTTCATCATGTCTTTCTTAGCGGATGTTCCTTTAGACTGTTGTAGCTTCATCTCATCCGGCAGCTTTGAATCATCATCAGTCCAACTCTAGAGACGTCTTTGAATCATCATCAGTCCAACTCTAGAGACATCTTTGAATCATCATCAGTCCAACTCTAGAGACATCTTTGAATCATCATCAGTCCAACTCTAGAGACGTTGAGACCCAGAGGAGATGATGCATAACTCGTGCTGATCATGTGGAAAGGATCTGAAGTGATCTGAGGTCAGTGTGTGGACTTCAGGAGGGCGTTGTGCTGGATTTATAGGCAGAAATGAAATCTAATATTCATAATGGTGTTGTCTTTTCTTATATAATAACCTGAAACGAAGAGGAGTTGTCTCTGAGCTGATGGCCTTCACACGCTGTGGATAGCAGAGAGCGGTCGACTCCTCTCCACTTCCTCATGAACAACGGGAGGACTTCTGTCACCTCTCGTTTCTGCCTCTAAACCCTGCACTCGCTCACATCATGACGGTTGTCTTAGTGTGGTTTCCCTGCAGGATGCATACTGTAAAGTTATATTGTGTACAGGACCATGGTGAATGACAGGATATAGGATGAACTCTGTAACTGCACATTTCATAAACTTCTAATACTCTCTAATGTTTGAGAGCCTTTGTTTGGATCTGTGTTATCAGCATTTAGTCTTTCTTTTGTATTTATTATCTGATGAGTGTGTCCCTGTGTGCAGACTCCTTCCTTCTTGGATGTTACACATTTTACTAGCTCTCAACTGAATTGAAATAAAGCTGCTCGTCTTTCTGCTTCTGAATGAACGATGTGTTAATGTGTGATCCTGCAGCTGGACACCAGGGGGCGCTGTCTCTCTATAATCTCCACAGTAACTGCAGGGAGACAGAACCAAAAAGAACATTCAGTGTGAGGTCTCTCCTCTCCGTGTGAGGCCCCTCCTCTGTGTGAGCCCCCTCCTCTCTGTGTGAGGCCCCTCCTCTCCGTGTGAGGCCCCTCCTCTCCGTGTGAGGCCCCTCCTCTCCGTGTGAGGCCCCTCCTCTCCGTGTGAGCCCCCTCCTCTCCGTGTGAGGCCCCTCCTCTCCGTGTGAGCCCCCCCCTCTCAGTGTGAGGTCTCTCCTCTCCGTGTGAGGCCCCTCCTCTCCGTGTGAGCCCCCTCCTCTCTGTGTGAGGCCCCTCCTCTCCGTGTGAGGCCCCTCCTCTCCGTGTGAGGCCCCTCCTCTCCGTGTGAGGCCCCTCCTCTCCGTGTGAGCCCCCCCCTCTCCGTGTGAGCCCCCCCCTCTCCGTGTGAGGCCCCCCTCCTCTCCGTGTGAGGCCCCCCTCCTCTCCGTGTGAGGCCCCTCCTCTCCGTGTGAGGCCCCTCTCGCCTGCAGGAACACAGCCACTGCACATCCTTTCTCTTTTGAAAATGATCTTTAAATCTTTAAACCAGTCCAACCTGCAGCAGGTCTTCAGGTTTACTTTACTGCTGTGGTGCAAACAGCCCACATGCTTCTGTTTTCCAATGCATGTCAATGTTCTGGAACAGCCCTTTAGAATACAGCCTGCATGTGAAGATCCCAGCATGCATCTCACATCTACCATAAAGACTTCTTTCATCTCCTCTACATAATGCCTATTACTGAAGTAACATATATAAGTCTGTCGTTTTTCCAGCTCCTTAAAGACTCTGCTGTTACCTGGCAACTGGAAACAGCAGCTCCTGTGAAGCTGCAGAGCGTCTTAACCTGAACTCTAACTGAGATGAAGTAAATGAGTGGAGATGTGATCGTTATATCTGCTGCTCTCGTCCATGCAGGCGTGTTTTCTGACCGATACACGATGATTCTGATTCATTATTAACGTGAAGCTTTCTCTTCTCTCTACATTTGGAAAGGGCCTCTTTAACCCTCACATGTTTCCACTATGGGCTTCCAGCTGAGCAGCTTTAGGATGGGTTATGTTTGATATGTTGACCAAGTGTTGGACTGTTTGATCAAAAAGTCAATATTCATATCCTTGATAACGTGGACACACTGCAGCTCATAGCAGCAATTCTAACAGAGGAACATTGTGCTAGACTACAGGAACATCAGCAGAACCAGATAGATGGTCCAGTTCATTTGATGCACCTTTAAATAGAGACACGTGCACAGTGCAGGAAGCGTGTGCACGTGTCTCTGCATGCATCACTAACTCAGCTTCATTGTGAGTGTGCAAAGAAAGCTGAATTGTGTGTGTGTGTGTGTGTGTGTGTGTGTGTGTGGTGTGTGTGTGTGTGTGTGGTGTGTGTGTGTGTGTGTGTGTGTGTGTGTGTGTGTGTGTGTGGTGTGTGTGTGTGTGTGTGTGTGTGTGTGTGTGTGTGTGGTGTGTGGGTGTGTGTGTGTGGTGTGTGTGTGTGTGAGCTCGGAGAGATATGATAAATATCAGACTCTCAGAGCCGGGGGCTGTTTGGACATCTGCTGTGCAGCTATGTGGCACATGGGAAATCAACATGCACACATTATTTCAGGAAACACACACACACTGTATTTAAAGGAGATGTCCACTCAGAGAGAGAGACGCCACGTTTCCTCCACAGATGGCCGAACCAATGAGACGTCACGCTGAGAGTCATGTGTCCTAAATGTCAGGCGTCGGACCCCATCAGGATTAAAGACATGTTTACCTCCAGCACACACACACACACCAGCATGCATTGCAGCAGCTACATGTTGCTCCATGCACCTTCTGAGGCTAAAGGCATGTGAGGAAACCTGAGGTAAACTTCAAAGAGTGAGTCTCTATTATTCCCAGTGTGTTTCTAGGTGAGAGAGTCATCACTGCAGAATGGTCTCTGTACAAGTCATTGGAATATTGATATAAGTTGCAAACAGATGAATGTTATGGATGGTCTTTCAAAAGTTTAATATATGTTGTGCATGTGTGTGTTTTGCTCTGTTGTGCATGTGTGTGTGTGTGTTGTTCAGTTGTGCATGTGTGTGTGTGTTTTGCTCTGTTGTGCATGTGTGTGTGTTGTTCAGTTGTGCATGTGTTGCTCTGTTGTGCATGTGTGTGTGTTGTTCAGTTGTGCATGTGTTGCTCTGTTGTGCATGTGTGTGTGTGTTGTTCAGTTGTGCATGTGTTGCTCTGTTGTGCATGTGTGTGTGTGTTGTTCAGTTGTGCATGTGTGTGTGTTGTTCAGTTGTGCATGTGTGTGTGTTGCTCTGTTGTGCATGTGTGTGTGTGTTGCTCTGTTGTGCATGTGTGTGTGTTGCTCTGTATGATCAGCTGGTCTTCTACCTGTACCTCTCCTCTCCTCTCTCCCCTCTCGCCTCTCCCCTCTCCTCTCTCCTCTCCTCTCTCCTATCATCTCTCTCCTCTCTCCTCTCCTCTCCTCTCATCTCTCCTCTCTCATCTCTCCTCTCCTCTCTCCTCTCTCCTCTATCCTCTCCTCTCATCTCTCCTCTCTCCTCTCCTCTCTCCTCTCATCTCTCCTCTCCTCTCTCCTCTCTCCTCTCTCCTCTCCTCTCTCCTCTCCTCTATCCTCTCCTCTCTCATCGCTCTCCCCTCTCTCCTCTCATCTCTCTCTCCTCTATCCTCTCCTCTCTCCTCTCTCATCTCTCTCCCCTCTCTCCTCTCTCCTCTCTCCTCTCCTCTATCCTCTCCTCTCATCTCTCCTCTCCTCTCTCCTCTCTCATCTCTCCTCTCTCCTCTCTCCTCTCCTCTATCCTCTCCTCTCATCTCTCCTCTCTCATCTCTCCTCTCACTCTCATCTCTCCTCTCTCATCTCTCCTCTCTCATCTCTCCTCTATCCTCTCCTCTCTCCTCTCCTCTATCCTCTCATCTCTCCTCTCTCCTCTCTCCTCTCCTCTCCTCTCATCTCTCCTCTCTCATCTCTCCTCTCCTCTCTCATCTCTCCTCTCTCATCTCTCCTCTCTCATCTCTCCTCTATCCTCTCCTCTATCCTCTCTCTCCTCTCTCCTCTCTCTCTCTCATCCTCTCTCCTCTCCTCTCCTCTCTCCTCTCCTCTATCCTCTCCTCTCTCTCCTCTCTCATCTCTCTCCCCTCTCTCCTCTCTCCTCTCTCCTCTCCTCTCTCCTCTCTCCTCTCCTCTCTCCTCTCTCCTCTCATCTCTCTCTCTTCTCTCCTCTCTGCTCTCCTCTCTCCTCTCCTCTCCTCTCTCCTCTCCTCTATCCTCTCATCTCTCCTCTCTCCTCTCTCCTCTCCTCTCCTCTCATCTCTCCTCTCTCATCTCTCCTCTCCTCTCTCATCTCTCTCCCCTCTCTCCTCTCCTCTCCTCTCCTCTCCTCTCTCCTCTCCTCTCTCTCCTCTCCTCTCTCCTCTCCCCTCTATCCTCTCTCCTCTCTCTCCTCTCCCCTCTCTCCTCTCCTCTCTCCTCTCCCCTCTCCTCCTCTCTCCTCTCTCCTCTCTCCTCTTCCTCTCTCCTCCTCTCTCTCCTCTCCTCTATCCTCTCATCTCTCCTCTCTCCTCTATCCTCTCCTCTCATCTCTCATCTCTCTCTCCTCTCTCCTCTCTCCTCTCCTCTATCCTCTCCTCTCCCCTCTCTCCTCTCTCCTCTCTCCTCTCTCCTCTCCCCTCTCTCCTCTCTCCTCTCTCATCTCCTCTCATCTCTCCTCTCTCCTCTCTCTCCTCTCCTCCTCTCTCCTCTCTCCTCTCCTCTCTCCTCTCTCCTCTCCTCTCTCCTCTCTCCTCTCATCTCTCTCTCTTCTCTCCTCTCTGCTCTCCTCTCCTCTCTCCTCTCCTCTATCCTCTCATCTCTCCTCTCTCCTCTCTCCTCTCCTCTCCTCTCATCTCTCCTCTCTCATCTCTCCTCTCCTCTCTCATCTCTCTCCCCTCTCTCCTCTCCTCTCCTCTCCTCTCTCCTCTCCTCTCTCTCCTCTCCTCTCTCCTCTCTCCTCTCCCCTCTCTCCTCTCCTCTCTCCTCTCCCCTCTCTCCTCTCCTCTCTCCTCTCTGCTGCTGCTTCTCGGTTTATTTCCTGGATTAAAACATAACAAATAAAACCTGATAGTGAATATCAAACCTCCCCCTGTATGTTCAGAAGCAAGCGTTGAGGTGTAATTGAATCGTGCATCACCTGCTGCTCTGATATTAATCCCATAATGCAACAGGATGGAGGATTTTGGTTATTCGTTGCAGAATTCATTAAAATCCAATTTTGTGGAATTGAAATAAAAACAGCCGTTTGCTGTGAGAGTGGAAACAGATAGAGAGAGAGGGGACAGAGACAAAGAGATTACACTCAAATATTATTTTATATCAAGGACATTTTCTGCTACCTGTGCAATGCATTCTGGGATCCTTTCTGACTCCTGCTAGCACGTTATATGAAGCCTCTAGCTCTGAATAGTTAGGGTTTAAAGCATTTTATTATTACATATAAGGTAACATCATAATACATCTTAACTGATGATACTCACTGATTTTATTTAGCATATTATATTTTTAACAGTTTGAATACATAATGATCTTGTTTATAGAGCATCTAATCAGATATAATGTATATATCCTGATGAAAGGTTACTGTAAGGTGCTTTGAGTGAAACACATTTCTTTCTTGCACAGGTTTGATTTACTCCACTTAAAGCCCTGTTTTGACTCATGATTTCCTTGATCCTTGGAGATTACATGTCACTGCATGCATGCACGGAGCAGCGGCAGCGCGGAGACCATCATATCATCATCAACAACAAACCGGCTCGTTCGGGACCGACACATCTCTACCGGATAGTGTGATGATAGGTTACTATAAGGTGCTTTAAGTCAAGTGAAATACATTAACTCCACTTAGAGCAAGGAATAAACACTTTAATTCAATCAAATCTAATTATAAATCTGTCGGTAACACATTAAGTGTGTAGGTGTTACAGAAAGAGTTGTTTTCTCTGCAGCGACACACACCTGTTTCTCTTAATGCTAACAGCACATTAGCTGCTGTGCTAATTACAGTAACAGAGGGGCTCTGTAACGTCACGTAATGTCACGAGAGTCACGTAATGGACCAAGTTAACATTTATTAAAATACATCAATATGAACGTGAGCATTCCTTTGCTAGAGCAGTGATAATCAAACAATGCTCCATGAGTCTGTGCTCGATCCCTAGAGCATGATATCAAACAATGCTCCATGAGTCTGTGCTCGATCCCTAGAGCAGTGATAATCAAACAATGCTCCATGAGTCTGTGCTCGATCCCTAGAGCAGTGATAATCAAACAATGCTCCATGAGTCTGTGCTCGATCCCTAGAGCAGTGATAATCAAACAATGCTCCATGAGTCTGTGCTCGATCCCTTTGCTAGAACCATAAGTTATAATATTTGCCACTTTGCAATCTGTGCAACAAAATGAAAAGAAAGAAAACGCTGATATTTGGCAGAAAGTGTGTCTTATCATGAGTGGCTGCAATGAGCCTGTGTGGCTCTGCACGTCTCTTCAGAACGGGGGCGCCAGAGATTCCTGTTGGGGGCGCTGTGGGGTAGCTCGAGGTTTCATAGAGGGTGCTCAAACATTTAGGGTTTCCCATTAAGGTACAGCGCTACAGTGGAATGTTCTACTGCAACACTCCCCACGAAGATTGTTAAATGTTAGATTAAAAGCATCAATCTGGTGCACTTTGAGAGCAACATGGAGAGATCTATGGAAACCTCTCTCAACACCAGATGAAGCAGAACTGGAAACAGATTCACTTTTTCTTTATGGATATTTTACAAATCACTCCTCTTTTAAACTGTATTCTTGTTTTACTGTCAGATAGTATTTCAAACCTGTTTTTCATTTATTCTCTTATTTTTTTATAATGATCGTATGAACGTGTGTCTCGGAAATAATTGTTTACATTAATGGTGACCAAACCGTTTGAGACCCACTGAGATAACTTAGACTAAAGTGAACTATCTGAACCCTCAGAGAGTCCTTTAGCTCACTGAGCCTCTCAGTCTGTCAGGAGAGGACTCTCAGTCTGTCAGGAGAGGACTCTCAGTCTGAGAGGAGAGGACTCTCAGTCTGAGAGGAGGAGAGGACTCTCAGTCTGAGAGGAGGAGAGGACTCTCAGTCTGAGAGGAGAGGACTCTCAGTCTGACAGGAGAGGACTCTCAGTCTGACAGGAGAGGACTCTCAGTCTGACAGGAGAGGACTCTCAGTCTGTCAAGGAGAGGACTCTCAGTCTGTCAGGAGAGACTCTCAGTCTGAGAGGAGAGACTCTCAGTCTGAGAGGAGAGGACTCTCAGTCTGAGAGGAGAGGACTCTCAGTCTGTCAGGAGAGGACTCTCAGTCTGAGAGGAGAGGACTCTCAGTCTGAGAGGAGAGGACTCTCAGTCTGAGAGGAGAGGACTCTCAGTCTGTCAGGAGAGGACTCTCAGTCTGACAGGAGGACTCTCAGTCTGTCAGGAGAGGACTCTCAGTCTGACAGGAGAGGACTCTCAGTCTGTCAGGAGAGGACTCTCAGTCTGAGAGGAGAGGACTCTCAGTCTGAGAGGAGAGGACTCTCAGACTGACAGGAGAGGACTCTCAGTCTGTCAGGAGAGGACTCTCAGTCTGACAGGAGAGGACTCTCAGTCTGTCAGGAGAGGACTCTCAGTCTGACAGGAGAGGACTCTCAGTCTGACAGGAGAGGACTCTCAGTCTGAGAGGAGAGGATTCTCAGTCTGTCAGGAGGAGAGGACTCTCAGTCTGACAGGAGAGGACTCTCAGTCTGACAGGAGAGGACTCTCAGTCTGTCAGGAGGAGAGGACTCTCAGTCTGACAGGAGAGGACTCTCAGTCTGTCAGGAGAGGACTCTCAGTCTGTCAGGAGAGGACTCTCAGTCTGTCAGGAGAGGACTCTCAGTCTGACAGGAGAGGACTCTCAGTCTGAGAGGAGAGGACTCTCAGTCTGACAGGAGAGGACTCTCAGTCTGTCAGGAGAGGACTCTCAGTCTGTCAGGAGGAGAGGACTCTCAGTATGTCAGGAGGAGAGGACTCTCAGTCTGACAGGAGAGGACTCTCAGTCTGACAGGAGAGGACTCTCAGTCTGACAGGAGAGGACTCTCAGTCTGAGAGGAGAGGACTCTCAGTCTGAGAGGAGAGGACTCTCAGTCTGACAGGAGAAGACTCTCAGTCTGTCAGGAGAGGACTCTCAGTCTGTCAGGAGAGGACTCTCAGTCTGAGAGGAGAGGACTCTCAGTCTGAGAGGAGAGGACTCTCAGTCTGTCAGGAGAGGACTCTCAGTCTGTCAGGAGAGGACTCTCAGTCTGACAGGAGAGGACTCTCAGTCTGTCAGGAGAGGACTCTCAGTCTGAGAGGAGAGGACTCTCCGTCTGTCAGGAGAGGACTCTCAGTCTGTCAGGAGAGGACTCTCAGTCTGACAGGAGAGGACTCTCAGTCTGTCAGGAGAGGACTCTCAGTCTGAGAGGAGAGACTCTCAGTCTGACAGGAGAGGACTCTCAGTCTGTCAGGAGAGGACTCTCAGTCTGTCAGGAGAGGACTCTCAGTCTGTCAGGAGAGGACTCTCAGTCTGAGAGGAGAGGACTCTCAGTCTGTCAGGAGAGGACTCTCAGTCTGTCAGGAGAGGACTCTCAGTCTGTCAGGAGAGGACTCTCAGTCTGAGAGGAGAGGACTCTCAGTCTGAGAGGAGAGGACTCTCAGTCTCACAGGAGAGGACTCTCCTCCACTTTGTTGTAGAAAAAGCTCCTTATATCCGTTAGCGTAGCTCGCTAGCACCAGAAGCTAACAACAACGATCTCCGGTACCGGTGTGCTCTCTCTCTCTCACTCGCTCGCGCACGCACACAAAGTGGCTCGTTCCACACACACACAGAGCCGAGCTTCAATTCAATACAGAGACCCAGACGTAATTTTACGTATTATTTTCAAATCGATAACTTTTCAAATTATGATTTTTTTTTTTAATAACAATTTTTCCTCCTGGTCTCTCGCGCCCCCCCTGTCATGCCTCTGCGCCCTCCAGGGGGGGCACGCCCCCACTTTGAGAAACACTGCCTTAGGAGGTCAGAGGTTATGAGAGAAACGAGTCAGAAATCCTGATTTAATCAGTTTTAACAATAAATGAGATGTGCAGAGGGAAACGTGGTTAAATATTTGATGTTAAATCCAAGAAACATAAAATAAGATCTGAAACGTGTCACAGATTCAGAACTCTGACTTCCTGAAACATGTGACTACGGTTTCTGCTTCATTTTTCCTGCAAGATTTCAACGTTTAGGACAAATATTAACCGTGTTTACTGAGCTGAAAACCCTGAGTGATTTGAATAAAGGTAGTCTTCCTCTCTTCAGTGATACCGTGTCCTCTTATCCAGCTTCAAGCCACATTTTAACCAAACACTTCCTTACATCTTAGTGCTTTTCAACCAGACTAAAATGGGACGTCTGGATCTGAAGCACTCAGAGAAACCAGCTGGAAAAAAGACCAGTAAGTATGTTATACACATGTAACATGTCTGCACATTATGGTCATGTGTCGCCAGTTTAAAACCCATCTTTTTAGTTGAATCCTGATATGAATTTGACTTTAAATCTATTGTTTTCAGAGTGTTTCCACCGGTCGGACAGTAATTCCTGTGTGAGATAATCTTGGTATTAATGTACAGATTAGAGGTCTCTTCAGTCGACTGTATGATGAGTATAACGTGTGTTTAGCATGTAGAAAGTGACAGTGAGAGTTAAACATGTAGTGTTAATACTGTGCGATGTGCAGGTGAGCATCAGGTGACTGAAAAGCAGCTGTTATTGAATCTCAGAGTGCAGTCCTGCCCAGAGACCCTGACCCGATGGTGTGTGTGGTGTGTGTGCGTGTGTGTGTGTGTGTATATGTGTGTGTGTGTGTGTGTGTGTGTGTGTTGTGTGTGTGTGGTGTGTGTGTGTGTGTGTATGCTGCACATCTCAATGAGGCACATGTTTTTATCTTTCTGAATTATTCATCTCTGGATGGAGAGCTTTGATTTGCACATGGAGGCTGGATGGGAAGTGAAGAGGGCTGTTAGAGGCATCACTTTACCATATATATTTATATTTATATATCACTATTGGGTCTGCAGGGAGGAGAGGAAGGAGAGGGAGGAGAGGGAGGAGAGGAAGGAGAGGAAGGAGAGGGAGGAGAGGAAGGAGAGGGAGGAGAGGAAGGAGAGGGAGGAGAGGGAGGAGAGGGAGGAGAGGAAGGAACACACAGAAACATCACAACATGATCACAGAGAAAGGAACAATTGTGTAGTTTTAAATCTCCTGCTGTGTCCTTTTGAAATGCACTCCTTTATTTCCATTTTTAAATCCCTGCAATATCTCCAGCTGTGTTTTTATTATTTAATGTATGATTTACTTTCCTAATTTTACCCTAAAGGTGCATTTTGTAGAGCTGACCCTCCAGCTCTGAAGACAGGATGCATCGTTTGTAGGATTGAATACAATATCATCTTTTTATAGTGTTTTCTGTGATCTATAAGTAGTCCTTGTTTTCCTTTAATAAAGTGAAAAAACATCATGTTTATGCAAGGATTATATTAAAAACCTGTCAAATTACGATTTGTTTTACGGGTCTTTGAATTTGACAGTTTCTGATGACGGACATTACATTGCTCCCACTGAAAGTAACTTATAAACACATAATCATGCATTATACAAAGATTCCAATGCACTTGAACCATTCAAATGTTAATATGATCCAAAATGTTTGCAGCAAATATGATGCCTGAGCTCACAAGTCGTGATAAAAGGCTTTATCAGAGAGCATTATCAATATATATGTGCTTATAACTATAATAATGAAGTCCTTTAAGCAGATTATAAGTATGTTTATGATCCATTATCGACATGGGAGTCATAGAAAGTGTTAAAGACTTCAATTCAATCTCACAGCGCCACCAGAGGCTGCTGTTGCTCTGTGCAACGCTGTGTGTGCCTGTGTGTGTTGTGTGTGTGTGTGTGTGTCAGCTCACCTCCCCCGCCTCTCTACAGAAACACACCTTAATGAAAGAGAGAGAGATTATGTTCAGCACTGCCTTTAATTGGACTTCGTTAAATAACACTGGAACATTTCTCCGTGTGTGTGTGTGTGTGTGTGTGTGTGTGTGTACTCAGCACACGTGTTGCATCAGTGTGTGATAGTAACCTTTGTGATGCGTGTTTGTCATCTCACACACATGTATAGGGCAGCAGGGGGGGGGTAGCAGCTAATGAGTGTTTGTTCTGTAAAATGTCAGAAATCAGTTTTTCTGGAACGTGAGCACTTTAAATGTCTTTTCTCTAAAACACCGAGAAATCCACTTTCATTTATTAATAATAATAATAATAATAATAATAATACTTATGATTTATATAGCGCTGTTCCGGGTGCTCAGAGCTCAATATGGTTTGAAACAGAGAACAGCTTCACACAGAGAGCTTTGAGATCTGGAAACATGTTCTGACATTTTATGCTGGAAAAAATAACATTAATGATTATTTGTATATTTGATGGATTCATCTTTGTAGCTTTGACTTTACCTGAAACATAGAGAGGGTGTTAAAGGATCACACACACGTAGAACACGCATTTTAAATCGATTTCTAATTCATGTTTCTCTCATTTTTACACATATCTCCATGAACAGTGGGAGCCATGTTGTTTCATAAGGTCTCTCTTATTAAAACTGCCCTTAAAATACTTCAGAAAGGTACCAGCTGTCTGAACCAGGAGGTGTGTGTGTTTGTGTGTGTTAGTGTGTAAGAGTGAGAGTGAGAGTGTGTGTGTGTGTGTGTGAGTGAGTTTGTTTTTGGCATTTGGGAGCTCAAGGGCTCGCCGATCAATTCTGTCTCCTCGTCTTCCTCTAAACACAGAGGTGTAATTGCTGCAGAGAAGAGGAAGAAGAGGATGATGAAGAAGGAGATGAAGAAGAGGAGGAAGAAGAGTAGGATGAAGAGCAGACAGAGTGAACTTCACTGTAAAGAGTAATTTCAGTAAGTAACATTTTTCCACGTTTCCTCCGTAAAGAATGCATTTTCAGTTTTATAATCCCCCCTCTATTCAGTGTGTGTACCTGCACACACACACACACACACACACACACACCACACACACACACACACACACACCACACACACACACACACACACACACACACACACACACACACACACACACACACACTGAAGCCAGAAAGCAATTAAAACACAGCCCACACACACACACACACACACACACACACACACACACACACAGTGCATCAGGCATCAGGTGATACAGACGTATTAGTATATGCACAATTTCAGTATATATCAAATAACTTTTTGTATCAAGAGGTAAAAATCTACTATAGTAGTGTCCCACAGTGTGTGTGTGTGTGTGTGTGTGTGGGTGTGTGTGTGAAGACCAGAAAAGAGATTATTACATTGAATGCAGGGATCAATTTACTAATGTTTGTGACTTATTGTGTTTTTTTCAGGCCTACCTGTTGCACACACACACACACTAAACTCTGCACACACACACACTAAACTCTGCACACACACACTAAACTCTGCACACACACACTAATAGAGATCATCTTAATTATCCTAAAGTGGCTCGTTAGCGCCCCCTACAGAACTTTAATGAAGCAGCCCTCTCTGTACGTTTCACCTGCATGTATGAAACTGGACAGGCTCGTGTCTCACAGGTAGACTTATGGCGCATTTCCACTGCAGCACGTAGCACGGTTTAAGCGGGCCGGGCCAAACCAGGCCCTTTTTTCTGGCCCTCCAAAATCGAGGTTCTTACCGGGCCAACAACCGGGCTGGATATGCTAAACTAGTGACGTAAACACTCTCGACTGCTGATTGGTCAGAGAGAATCGCTGGCAAGGGGGCTACAACTACAACAAGATGAACATATGTGACCGTGATTTAATTGTAATACACGTTTCTAAATGATGCCGAAGTAACAACATACTGATACCGGCTAGTAAAAACCATGAATTGATGCTTTGACAAGTCTGCAGACAGACGGCAGGAGAAACACCTTTAAAATGCGTGTTTTCTGAATGGAGATCGGCTAAGCTAACGTTGTATATGCTCCGTCCACACTCACAACAACGGCCTACAGACATAAATAAAGCAGCGACTGTATTCGCCATGACACAGACAGTCTGTGGTTTGTACTTGTTTAACTTCTGTCTAGTTTCTGAACAGATATGAGGAGCTGTGAGCTCTGAGTGCTAACAGCTAACGGCTGATGTTTTGGTTTTGTGTTTCTCATTGAAGATGACGTCACGGCCATTTTACACAGCGTCGCTCCACCCGCCGAACAGCCGATCGCCCCGCCTACACTGCGTTACTATAGTTACTGCCCCAGTTCCTAAACTGTAATGGAAACGCAGCATAAAGTGAGCCTGGCCTACCAAGGCCTAACCATACCGTACTAAGCCGTGCTAGGTCCTGCAGTGGGAAAGAGAAAAGTCTCTGCGGGTCTTCGTCTCAAACCAACAGGACAAAAGTTATAAAGACATGAACACATGAGGAGGAGATCTGAACTACAGGGACACTCTGTGCTGGAGGTGTTGTTGTCATGGTGATAACATCAGCCTGAGACTCACTGAAGACCTGAGGAGGAGAATAAGATCAGATACAGACGCAAGATAAGGGTTAAATAAGATTAAGTTATGGGTATAAGTAAAGGATACGATAAGCGTAAGATCAGAGTAAATTCAGTACAGATAAGATAAGGTTAAGATAAGGGTAAGATAAGATAAGTAAAGGGTAAGATAAGATAAGCATAAGATCAGTACATATAAGATAAGATAGGCGTAAGCTAAGGGTTGGATAAGTTGAGTTAAGACATGTTATCACAAGATAAGGTAAAGATTAGGGTAAGGGTAGGTTAAGATAAGATATTGTTAATGTAAGTGTTAAGATAAGACCTGTCTGAGAGTGTGAAAGTAAACCTTAACCCCTCTGATTAATGAGTGTCTCTATTTATCTGATCTCTCCGTATGAAGACCTCCGGTTAGTGAGCAAACTGAAGAGCTAGACGAAGAAACAGCAGACGATATCAGGTGAGAGGATATCAGGTGAGAGGATATCGGGTGAGAGGATATCGGGTGAGAGGATATCGGGTGACAGGATATCGGGTGAGAGGATATCGGGTGAGAGGATATAAGGTGAGTGGATATCGGGTGAGAGGATATCGGGTGAGAGGATATCGGGTGAGAGGATATCAGGTGACAGGATATCGGGTGAGAGGATATCGGGTGAGAGGATATCGGGTGAGAGGATATCGGGTGACAGGATATCGGGTGAGAGGATATCGGGTGAGAGGATATCGGGTGAGAGGATATCAGGTGAGAGGATATCAGGTGAGAGGATATCAGGTGAGAGGATATGAGGATATAAGGTGAGAGGATATCGGGTGAGAGGATATCAGGTGAGAGGATATCAGGTGAGAGGATATAATGTGAGAGGATATCGGTTGAGAGGATATCAGGTGAGAGGATATCAGGTGAGAGGATATCGGGTGAGAGGATATCAGGTGAGAGGATATAAGGTGAGAGGATATCAGGTGAGAGGATATAATGTGAGAGGATATCGGGTGAGAGGATATCGGGTGAGAGGATATAAGGTGAGAGGATATCAGGTGAGAGGATATCAGGTGAGAGGATATCAGGTGAGAGGATATCAGGTGATTTACTGCAGAGGTTTCTGTCCCATAAGATCTGTGTTTTGTTGATAACATGAACTTCATTCTTCTAAAAAGTGTTCCGTTGTTCCCGTAGAACACAGTCTGTGCTTTTGGTTCAATAATCGAACATCGGCTGATGCTTTACAGACAAATTGGAAACCCCAAATGTCCAGACTTGGTGCAGTAAGAAGAGCACCTGCTGAGTCGAGGTGTTGAAGGGGGGGCAGGTGTTGAAGGGGGCGCAGGTGTTGAAGGGGGGCAGGTGTTGAAGGGGGGGCAGGTGTTGAAGGGGCCGCAGGTGTTGAAGGGGGCGCAGGTGTTGAAGGGGGGGCAGGTGTTGAAGGGGGCAGGTGTTGAAGGGGGCGCAGGTGTTGAAGGGGGGTCAGGTGTTGAAGGGGGGCAGGTGTTGAAGGGGGGTCAGGTGTTGAAGGGGGCGCAGGTGTTGAAGGGGGCGCAGGTGTTGAAGGGGGCGCAGGTGTTGAAGGGGGGCAGGTGTTGAAGGGGGGCAGGTGTTGAAGGGGGCGCAGGTTTGAAGGGGGCGCAGGTGTTGAAGGGGGGCAGGTGGAGGGGGGCAGGTGTTGAAGGGGGCGCAGGTGTTGAAGGGGGCGCAGGTGTTGAAGGGGGGCAGGTGTTGAAGGGGGCAGGTGTTGAAGGGGCGCAGGTGTTGAAGGTGGCGCAGGTGTTGAAGGGGGGCAGGTGTTGAAGGGGGCGCAGGTGTTGAAGGGGGCGCAGGTGTTGAAGGGGGGGCAGGTGTTGAAGGAGGGGCAGGTGTTGAAGGGGGGTCAGGTGTTGAAGGGCGCAGGTGTTGAAGGGGGCGCAGGTGTTGAAGGGGGGGCAGGTGTTGCCTCTACCTGTGCTCTCTGAGAGGATGCAAAGCACTAGAACACAGCGACTCATAGGTAACGAGTCCAGGAGAACCACACACTCTACTCTTTGCTTCACACACACCTCATCTCTAGAAGCTGTTTCTGTGAGCAGCAGCTCCATCTAATTACTGATGACACCCTCTCATCAGGTGTGTGTGTGTGTGTGTGTGTGTGTGTGTGTGTGTGTGTGTGTACACATGCAAACTGTGTTTTAGGGTGCAAGAGCAGCTGTTGTTAAACTGTAGGCAGAGAGAAGAGGCACAGAAACTGAACTCAACCTTCAGATGAGGAAAAGGTGTTTTTTAAGTGATGTTTGATGGAAAATGCTTCAGAAATTCTCCTTTTATTATTTGGATTTTGTCAAACATGCACAAGAAGACGACTTCTGGCTCCTGCTGTTTTTACACTCTTATATTCAACATGTCAGTCACAAGTGAAGCAAATAAAAGCAATACAGTTTGAGTGATTGACAGTTTGGCTCCTGGAGCTACAGACAGGAAGTCATCGAGCGACACGTCGTTGTTCTCGGTCTTTTCATGGGATTTCCTGACCGTAATGAAAATCTGGACCAGGGTCATCCTTATCTCTGTAAGGTGTGTGTGTGGTGTGTGTGTGTGTGTGTGTGTGTGTGTGGTGTTTACAGCAGAATCACATCAGCTGGAGATCAAGATAAGAGCTTTTACTCCATCACAAATGTTTCTCACAGCACGTGAGGAATAGGCAGAGCTTTTTCAGACTGTTTTCTGATCCTGCAGGGACTTTTCTTCAGGTCTAACCCCATGTTCTCTCTGTTTAGATCTCTTCCGTCCACCGTTTTCCCCTCGGCTCCAGCTCCTTTTCCCCGGCTCCCTAAATCCCCTCTGCTGTTTCCTGGACTCTGTGAGCCTAACAGAGCTCTCAGACCTCAGAAAGTGACTCCTAAGGAAACCGTGATCCGTCTATAACGTTAGATATCTCCTCAGGTGGAGGGTGCAGGTCTTCAGAAGCATCAGAGAGGAGAAACAGCTGATTTAAGACCCTGATTACATTCAAACAGGTTCACACACCCCCCACAGTGAACATAGGGTCATGTGGTCTCTGATCTTACTAACATGCTTCAATTAAATCCCTTAATTGTACATTTGTTGTAACATTGTTCATGCTGCCCTCTTGGCCAGGTCGCTCTTGAAAAAGAGATGGTAAGGAGGTAAAAGAGTGTGTGTGTTTTAATAATATTGGTGTTTGTGTCTGTATGTGTGTGTGAGTGAGAGAGAGTGTGTGTCTGTATGTGTGTGTGAGTGAGAGAGAGAGTGTGTGTGTCTGTATGTGTGAGTGAGTGTGTGTGAGTGAGTGTGTTTCTCCTCCTGTCTTTTGTCATGTATGTGAGAGCTGTTCTGTTCTGTAGTGATGTATAGAGAGAAAGAGGAGGTGTGTGTGTGTTTTAATAATATTGGTGTGTGTTTGACATGGTGGAGGGGGGGTCAGCTGTTTCCCCCTCCTCCCCCTCCTCCCCCATGTTCCTCCATTATCTCCCCCTTTCCTCTCTCCACTTGATATTAAGACAACAGGGAGGATTAGGAGCTTCGGCAGGGAGAGCAGAAAGCAATTTGTCCTGAAGGAGGGATGAAGAGGAGGAGGAGGAGGAGAGGAAGGGATCAAGCTCTCCTTCACCTCCTGCTTTATTTCCACTACATGTTTCCCTACAATCATTTATGGATATTTGACATTTCTCTCCACGGCTACTCTTTATTCCCCCTGCAGTAAAAAGGTTGTCTGTCTAGAGACAGGGATTTAGAATCTCACATGTCTCATTTTAAAAGCTGCATGCTTGTTGTTCTTGCTTTAACTCGCTGTTTCTAATTCAGGTTGCCATTCATTTATTGTAAATAGAAGCAGCCAATGATGGGAGTGTTGTTTCTTCATTAACCTCATCTAGCTTTTATCCAGAGCAACACAAAAGTGCATCCAGCAGACAGATACAAACGGAAGAACAGCAGAGACCTGCAGCGATGATAAATCAGGTTTTAGAGAAAGAGAATAAAGACACAGATGACCCGATGAAAGGATGGAAAGTAAAGCATCATGGGAAATAAGTGGGTGTGTGCTGCATGTTGTGAGTAAAGGTTGTTTAGAGTAATCCTGATCAGTGTGAGTGTGTGTGTGTGTGTGTCTGTGTGTGCACGCGTGTGTGTGTTTTACCTGTCACACCTTTACACTCCTCAGACTGACAAGTGAGTGACAGCGCTGATTAACCTGAAGTCATTACGGATTATCCTGCAGCTGATCTGATTCATCAGAATGAATCACTCTCTCTCCAGCTGATGATAACATCTGTACCTAAACATCACACGAACACACACACACACACAACACACACACACACACACACACACACACACACACACACACACACACACACACACACACACACACACACACACACACACACACACACACCTGGAAGCTGCTCCGCCCTAATGAAAAGCTCCACCTGATCAATACCTGCAGAGAGAGGTGGCTTAATGTGAGACCAGAAGAGTGTGTGCAGAGAGGAGTGTGTGTGTGCAGAGAGGAGTGTGTGTGCAGAGAGGAGTGTGTGTGTGCAGAGAGGAGTGTGTGTGCAGAGAGGAGTGTGTGTGTGCAGAGCAGTGCAGAGAGGAGTGTGTGTGTGCAGAGCAGTGCAGAGAGGAGTGTGTGTGTGCAGAGCGGTGCAGAGGAGTGTGTGTGTGCAGAGAGGAGTGTGTGTGCAGAGAGGAGTGTGTGTGTGCAGAGCGGTGCAGAGAGGAGTGTGTGTGTGCAGAGAGGAGTGTGTGTGTGCAGAGAGGAGTGTGTGTGTGCAAAGAGGAGTGTGTGTGTGCAGAGAGGAGTGTAGGCTTGTTTGAGATGAGCTGCGGCTCGCCTCGAAAGTAGACGAGAATAGCCGATTGCAGCCGGGGAGGTCTCAAAAAGCCCGCCTGAAGTCGGACAGCTCGGAGTCGGACAGCTCGGAGTCGGACAGCTCGGAGTCTCGGAGTCGGCTTGACTCGGTTTGCAAAGGCGGAAATTGCGTTGGCGTTCTTCGTTGCAGATGAAGTGGATGCAATAGAAATCCCACAATTATTATATCACTACAAATGAATGACTCAAGTGTCTGTTCATTTGAAAACAAATCAATACAAGGGGGGTTGAATCCTGCAGGTAAAAGACAGAACCAGTACTTTTCAAAACTACTTCCGTCAGTGGTCTTGACCAGTTTGCATTTATAAAGAATGCACAAATGTGTTTAATCGTTAATGTCAGATGTACTAAGTAAATACATTTGTTCCTGCTCAAGATTAGATTCAACTTTATTGATATTGCACAGATTACAGGAGACAACGAAATGCAGTTTAGCTTCTAACCAGGAGTGCAACAAGCAGTAGAGTGAAAAGTAATGTACACAATCTACAGAATACAATATAGAATGAATTGAATGATGAATAAAGAGTGAGGGGTATGAATACACTAGATACACAAAGCAGCCTGTGAGCAGTGTGAACAGTGTGTATGAATACACTAGATATACACAGCAGCCTGTGAGCAGTATGAGCAGTGTGTATGAATACACTAGATACACACAGCAGCCTGTGAGCAGTATGAGCAGTGTGTATGAATACACTAGATACACTCAGCAGCCTGTGAGCAGTATGAGCAGTGTGTATGAATACACTAGATACACACAGCAGCCTATGAGCAGTATGAGCAGTGTGTATGAATACACTAGATACACACAGCAGCCTGTGAGCAGTATGAACAGTATGAACAGTGTGGTAATATGCTAAGATATATAAAGTATGAAAACGGTAAGCAGTGCAAGTATAGTATAACATATATAGATATTAACTTCATGATGAAAAATGTGAATGGAAGTGGCGACGTGAAACTGACACAAAACAACAACAAACTTTTGCCGAGCCAATCGGAGAGTTTCATCCCCAGCACGGGGTAAAAGCCACCAATGAGCGCTCAGCTCGATGTACCAGCGAGTCGTTTCCCATCAAACATTTAGCTTCCGCAGCCCGTGGACAGAAACTGCTCCGCCTCGCTCTCAAGGCTGCCGGCGTCTTTGTCCCGCGAGATTTCAACGTCTCATGCAGTCGAGCCTCCAGAGCAAGTCGGACAAAATGACTAACCATCATGCAACGCACGAGCAAGACGGTGATCGCAATTGCGCAGGTCTGCGTCGGTCTCGCTCATCTCAAACGAGCCTTGTGTGTGCAGAGAGGAGTGTGTGGGCGGAGCTCACAGCACGTTAGAAACACCTGAGCAGAGGCGGAGCTAACAGCTCGTCAGAAACACCTGAGCAGAGGCGGAGCTCACAGCACGTTGGAAACACCTGAGCAGAGGCGGAGCTAACAGCTCGTCAGAAACACCTGAGCAGAGGCGGAGCTTACAGCTTGTTAGAAACACCTGAGGAAAGGCGGAGCTTACAGCTTGTTAGAAACACCTGAGCAAAGGCGGAGCAGAGGCGGAGCTTACAGCTCGTTAGAAACACCTGAGCAGAGGCGGAGCTAACAGCTCTTTAGAAACACCTGAGCAGAGGCGGAGCTAACAGCTCATTAGAAACACCTGAGCAGAGGCGGAGCTAACAGCTCGATAGAAACACCTGAGCGGAGGCGGAGCTAACAGCTCTTTAGAAACACCTGAGCAGAGGCGGAGCTAACAGCTCTTTAGAAACACCTGAGCGGAGGCGGAGCTAACAGCTCGTTAGAAACCCCTGAGCGGAGGCGGAGCTAACAGCTCGTTAGAAACACCTGAGCGGAGGCGGAGCTAACAGCTCGTTAGAAAGACCGGAGCGGAGGCGGAGCTAACAGCTCTTTAGAAACACCTGAGCGGAGGCGGAGCTAACAGCTCGTTAGAAACACCTGAGCGGAGGCGGAGCTAACAGCTCGTTAGAAACACCTGAGCGGAGGCGGAGCTAACAGCTCTATAGAAACACCTGAGCAGAGGCGGAGCTAACAGCTCGTTAGAAACACCTGAGCGGAGGCGGAGCTAACAGCTCGTTATTCTAGCTTTTCTTCAGGACAATATTTAAATGTAGTGATACAAACAAAGATGTTTCTCTGTGAGCGTAATGTCTGATGATGCCTCTGAAATACTAAGGTGAGAAATGTTAAATACTGCAGAGCTGTCACACGCATGCACGCACGCGCGCAGGCGCGCGCGCACGCACGCACGCAGGCAGGCAGGCAGGCAGGCAGGCAGGCAGGCAGGCAGGCAGGCAGGCAGGCAGGCAGGCAGGCAGGCAGGCAGGCAGGCAGGCACGCACGCACTCAGCTGGACCTCGGAGCTGCAGACTCTCAAAGAGAGCGAGAAAATCCGTAAAGGGAGATCCACTGTCTGCATACTGATGGGAAGGCCTAAGGCAGTGTGTGTGTGTGTGTGTGTCTGTGTGTGTGTGTGTGTCTGTGTGTGTGTGTGTGTGTGTGTGTGTCTGTGTGTGTTCTTCCTTTACAGTGTGAGAGACTAACCAAAGAGCAGAGAAAACTATTGATGGTGTGATTTAGAAGAAGTCAGAAGATGCCTGTGGTCAAAGTGACATCCAGTGTCCCTCAGGGGCCCTGCGGGTGTGTGTGTGTCTTTGTCTGTGTGTGTGTGTGTGTGTGTGTGTGTGTGTGTGTGTGTGTGTGAGAGGACATCGACAAAAGGCCATTGACAGCAGCATAGCCCTAAAGTAAGATTTTTCCTTTCTTTTCTAACTCTGCTTCTTGTGATAACACATTCAGACTCTGAGCTGCAAGGAGGACAAAAACTGGCTCTCCACATTTCAATAGAGAGCTGCAGGAATGAGTCCTAACCCCTGACATGAGTCAGCATTATGAGTCCTTAACACTGACATGAGTCAACATTATGAGTCCTAACCCCTGACATGAGTCAGCATTATGAGTCCTTAACCCTGACATGAGTCAGCATTATGAGTCCTTAACACTGACATGAGTCAACATTATGAGTCCTTAACACTGACATGAGTCAGCATTATGAGTCCTAACCCCTGACATGAGTCAGCATTATGAGTCCTAACCCCTGACATGAGTCAGCATTATGAGTCCTAACCCCTGACATGAGTCAGCATTATGAGTCCTTAACACTGACATGAGTCAACATTATGAGTCCTAACCCCTGACATGAGTCAACATTATGAGTCCTAACCCCTGACATGAGTCAGCATTATGAGTCCTAACCCCTGACATGAGTCAACATTATGAGTCCTAACCCCTGACATGAGTCAGCATTATGAGTCCTAACCCCTGACATAAGTCAGCATTATGAGTCCTAAACCCTGACATGAGTCAGCATTATGAGTCCTAACCCCTGACATGAGTCAGCATTATGAGTCCTAACCCCTGACATGAGTCAGCATTATGAGTCCTTAACACTGATATGAGTCAGCATTATGAGTCCTAACCCCTGACATGAGTCAGCATTATGAGTCCTAACCCCTGACATGAGTCAGCATTATGAGTCCTTAACACTGACATGAGTCAACATTATGAGTCCTAACCCCTGACATGAGTCAACATTATGAGTCCTAAACCCTGACATGAGTCAACATTATGAGTCCTAACCGAGTCAGCATTATGAGTCCTAAACCCTGACATGAGTCAGCATTATGAGTCCTAACCCCTGACACGAGTCAGCATTATGAGTCCTAACCCCTGACATGAGTCAGCATTATGAGTCCTAACCCCTGACATGAGTCAGCATTATGAGTCCTAACCCCTGGCATGAGTCAGCATTATGAGTCCTAACCGAGTCAGCATTATGAGGCCTTAACACTGACATGAGTCAGGCTTATCAGTCCTAAACCCTGACCTGAGTCAACATTATGAGTCCTAACCCCTGACATGAGTCAGCATTATGAGTCCTAACCGAGTCAGCATTATGAGTCCTTAACACTGACATGAGTCAGCATTATGAGTCCTAAACCCTGACATGAGTCAACATTATGAGTCCTAACCTCTGACATGAGTCAACATTATGAGTCCTAACCGAGTCAGCATTATGAGTCCTAACCCTGACATGAGTCAGCATTATGAGTCCTAACCCCTGACATGAGTCAGCATTATGAGTCCTAAACCCTGACATGAGTCAACATTATGAGTCCTAAACCCTGACATGAGTCAACATTATGAGTCCTAACCGAGTCAGCATTATGAGTCCTAAACCCTGACATGAGTCAGCATTATGAGTCCTAACCCCTGACACGAGTCAGCATTATGAGTCCTAAACCCTGACCTGAGTCAACATTATGAGTCCTAACCCCTGACATGAGTCAGCATTATGAGTCCTAAACCCTGACATGAGTCAGCATTATGAGTCCTAAACCCTGACATGAGTCAACATTATGAGTCCTAACCCCTGACATGAGTCAGCATTATGAGTCCTAAACCCTGACATGAGTCAGCATTATGAGTCCTTAACCCTGACATGAGTCAACATTATGAGTCCTAACCGAGTCAGCATTATGAGTCCTAAACCCTGACATGAGTCAGCATTATGAGTCCTAACCCCTGACACGAGTCAGCATTATGAGTCCTAAACCCTGACCTGAGTCAACATTATGAGTCCTTAACACTGACATGAGTCAGCATTATGAGTCCTAACCGAGTCAGCATTATGAGGCCTTAACACTGACATGAGTCAGCATTATGAGTCCTAAACCCTGACATGAGTCAGCATTATGAGTCCTAACCGAGTCAGCATTATGAGTCCTTAACACTGACATGAGTCAGCATTATGGTCCTTAACACTGACATGAGTCAGCATTATGAGTCCTAAACCCTGACATGAGTCAGCATTATGAGTCCTAACCGAGTCAGCATTATGAGTCCTAAACCCTGACATCAGTCAGCAATATGAGTCCTTAACACTGACATGAGTCAGCATTATGAGTCCTTAACCTGACATGAGTCAGCATTATGAGTCCTAAACCCTGACATGAGTCAGCATTATGAGTCCTAACCGAGTCAGCATTATGAGTCCTTAACACTGACATGAGTCAGCATTATGAGTCCTTAACACTGACATGAGTCAACATTATGAGTCCTAAACACTGACATCAGTCAGCATTATGAGTCCTAAACCCTGACATGAGTCAGCATTATGAGTCCTAAACCCTGACATGAGTCAGCATTATGAGTCCTAAACCCTGACATCAGTCAGCATTATGAGTCCTTAACACTGACATGAGTCAGCATTATGAGTCCTTAACACTGACATGAGTCAGCATTATGAGTCCTAAACCCTGACATGAGTCAGCATTATGAGTCCTAACCGAGTCAGCATTATGAGTCCTTAACACTGACATGAGTCAGCATTATGAGTCCTTAACACTGACATGAGTCAACATTATGAGTCCTAAACACTGACATCAGTCAGCATTATGAGTCCTAAACCCTGACATGAGTCAGCATTATGAGTCCTAAACCCTGACATGAGTCAGCATTATGAGTCCTAAACCCTGACATCAGTCAGCATTATGAGTCCTTAACACTGACATGAGTCAGCATTATGAGTCCTTAACACTGACATGAGTCAACATTATGAGTCCTAAACCCTGACATGAGTCAGCATTATGAGTCCTAAACCCCGACATCAGTCAGCATTATGAGTCCTAAACCCTGACATGAGTCAGCATTATTAGTCCTAACCGAGTCAGCAATATGAGTCCTAAACCCTGACATCAGTCAGCAATATGAGTCCTTAACACTGACATGAGTCAGCATTATGAGTCCTTAACACTGACATGAGTCAGCATTATGAGTCCTAAACCCTGACATGAGTCAGCATTATGAGTCCTAAACCCCGACATCAGTCAGCATTATGAGTCCTAAACCCTGACATGAGTCAGCATTATTAGTCCTAACCGAGTCAGCAATATGAGTCCTAAACCCTGACATCAGTCAGCAATATGAGTCCTTAACACTGACATGAGTCAGCATTATGAGTCCTTAACACTGACATGAGTCAGCATTATGAGTCCTAAACCCTGACATCAGTCAGCATTATGAGTCCTTAACACTGACATGAGTCAGCATTATGAGTCCTTAACACTGACATGAGTCAACATTATGAGTCCTAAACCCTGACATGAGTCAGCATTATGAGTCCTGAACCCTGACATGAGTCAGCATTATGAGTCCTTAACACTGACATGAGTCAGCATTATGAGTCCTAAACCCTGACATCAGTCAGCATTATGAGTCCTAAACCCTGACATGAGTCAGCATTATGAGTCCTAAACCCTGACATCAGTCAGCATTATGAGTCCTTAACACTGACATGAGTCAGCATTATGAGTCCTTAACACTGACATGAGTCAGCATTATGAGTCCTTAACACTGACATGAGTCAACATTATGAGTCCTAAACCCTGACATGAGTCAGCATTATGAGTCCTAAACCCTGACATGAGTCAGCATTATGAGTCCTAAACCCCGACATCAGTCAGCATTATGAGTCCTAAACCCTGACATGAGTCAGCATTATGAGTCCTAAACCCCGACATCAGTCAGCATTATGAGTCCTAAACACTGACATGAGTCAGCATTATGAGTCCTAAACCCCGACATCAGTCAGCATTATGAGTCCTAAACCCTGACATGAGTCAGCATTATGAGTCCTAAACCCTGACATCAGTCAGCATTATGAGTCCTTAACACTGACATGAGTCAGCATTATGAGTCCTTAACACTGACATGAGTCAGCATTATGAGTCCTAAACCCTGACATGAGTCAGCATTATGAGTCCTTAACACTGACATGAGTCAACATTATGAGTCCTAAACCCTGACATGAGTCAGCATTATGAGTCCTAAACCCTGACATGAGTCAGCATTATGAGTCCTAAACCCCGACATCAGTCAGCATTATGAGTCCTAAACCCTGACATGAGTCAGCATTATGAGTCCTAAACCCCGACATCAGTCAGCATTATGAGTCCTAAACACTGACATGAGTCAGCATTATGAGTCCTAAACCCCGACATCAGTCAGCATTATGAGTCCTAAACCCTGACATGAGTCAGCATTATGAGTCCTAAACCCTGACATCAGTCAGCATTATGAGTCCTTAACACTGACATGAGTCAGCATTATGAGTCCTTAACACTGACATGAGTCAGCATTATGAGTCCTTAACACTGACATGAGTCAACATTATGAGTCCTAAACCCTGACATGAGTCAGCATTATGAGTCCTAAACCCCGACATCAGTCAACATTATGAGTCCTAAACCCTGACATGAGTCAGCATTATGAGTCCTAAACCCTGACATGAGTCAGAAATCAGGTCTGTGGTTAACACAAGCTGTAGAGATTTTAACGTTTTGTTCTACGGCATAAAATATGCCAGTAAAGACCCCACTGCTGGATTAAAAAAATGTGCTAGCAAGTGTCTAAATGAGACGACTAAATGTCATCACGCCCAACATTAGCCGCCTTTAGCTTAGCGGTGGTGACGTGAAGTCATGTGACCGTGCTGTAGTTCCTTTATAGCCCAACATTAGCCTCCTTTAGCTTAGCGGTGGTGACGTGAAGTCATGTGACCGTGCTGTAGTTCCTTTATAGCCCAACATTAGCCTCCTTTAGCTTAGCGGTGGTGAAGTGAAGTCATGTGACCGTGCTGTAGTTCCTTTATATCCCAACATTAGCCACCTTTAGCTTGGCGGTGGTGAAGTGAAGTCATGTGACCGTGCTGTAGTTCCTTTATAGCCCAACATTAGCCTCCTTTAGCTTAGCGGTGGTGACGTGAAGTCATGTGACCGTGCTGTAGTTCCTTTATAGCCCAACATTAGCCTCCTTTAGCTTAGCGGTGGTGACGTGAAGTCATGTGACCGTGCTGTAGTTCCTTTATAGCCCAACATTAGCCTCCTTTAGCTTAGCGGTGGTGACGTGAAGTCATGTGACCGTGCTGTAGTTCCTTTATAGCCCAACATTAGCCTCCTTTAGCTTAGCGGTGGTGAAGTGAAGTCATGTGACCGTGCTGTAGTTCCTTTATAGCCAACATTAGCCTCCTTTAGCTTAGCGGTGGTGACGTGAAGTCATGTGACCGTGCTGTAGTTCCTTTATAGCCCAACATTAGCCTCCTTTAGCTTAGCGGTGGTGACATGAAGTCATGTGACCGTGCTGTAGTTCCTTTATAGCCCAACATTAGCCTCCTTTAGCTTAGCGGTGGTGAAGTGAAGTCATGTGACCGTGCTGTAGTTCCTTTATAGCCCAACATTAGCCTCCTTTAGCTTAGCGGTGTTGACGTGAAGTCATGTGACCGTGCTGTAGTTCCTTTATAGCCCAACATTAGCCTCCTTTAGCGACACATCCTGCTTTTAAACATGCAGTTTTGGTCACTTTTTGAAACATAAGCAGAAGTCGTGTACACCGAGAGCTCTAAAGTCTCCTGCAGTGAACCATCAGAGGGATAATGGCGTCTGTTTGAATCGATGAGGTCATAACGGCGTAATTGAGGCGCTGCATCGAGCGTGTGTTGTGTGGAGAGAGAAATGTGAAAATGAAAACACTGGTAAACCTCAATGAGCTGCATGAACGCTCCGAGTAGCGCTGTGTGTGTGTGTGTGTGTGTGTGTGTGTATGTGTGTGTGTGTGTGTGTGTGTGTGTGTGTGTGATAATAGGAGATGATTGTGTTGTTGTGAGCGACAGCAGGAAGCATCACTTACTCACACAATCACCTCTTTACCTGCAATT
>CM062285.1:852463-859963 GCA_031216635.1 Dissostichus eleginoides
ATCTTGTGGATCTTAATTGGTTTTGAGGTTGTATTATTTGTAAGTATTTCTGCCACAGGGTCAGTGTATAACAATTTAACCCATTTACAAAAATTGTTACCACATCCAAAGCGTTTGAGGATATCAAAAAGATATGGCCATTCGACCCTATCGAATGCCTTCTCGGCATCTAACGACAAGAGAGCAGTATCTGGCATGTCATTTTGACTCTGCAGAATGTTCAGTACCCTCCTGACATTATGAAACCCTTGGCGCCCCTTAATAAACCCATTCTGATCTTCCTTAATTATCCCTGGGAGCAGGCCTTCCAGCCTTTTCGCAAGGATTTTACACAACACCTTTACGTCCGAGTTAAGAAGGCTTATTGGTCTTAGATTTCCGCATCTATTGCAGGGTTTCCCTGGTTTTGGTAACAATGTAATCAAGGCTTCTCTCAGTGATGGCGGAAGGACTTCATTTTGTAAAGATTCTAACAACATATTTAAGAGGGGAGATTGTATTTTATATTTGAACTTTTTGTAGATATCTATGGGTAAGCCATCTGGTCCTGCAGCTTTCCCAGATGTCATGTTATTAGAGATCTCTTCTAGTGATAATTCCCCTTCCAAACTAGGTCTGATTTCTGCTGGGATACTCGGTATAATGAGAGAGTCTAAGAAGTTATTTTGACGCGTCAGATCTGAATTTATGTCAGAGTCGTATAGTTTTTCATAGAAATGTTTAAAAGCCTCATTTATTTCTAAAGGATCAACTATATTATCTCCCTTGTTATTCTGTATCGACGTAATAGATCTTTCAATTTGTAATTGTTTAATGCGCCACGCTAATATCTTTCCAGGCTTCTCTCCTTGATCATAAAATGTTTGTTTGAGTCTTAGTAGACTTGCCACTGCTTTAGAAGCGGATCGTTCATTAGACTGTGACCTCTCTAGCAGTTCTTGTTGTACTTTAGGGCAGGGTTTCTGAAAGGCCTCACTCTCCAGGGTTTTTATTTTTGATTCCAATATTGTCATTTTCTGACGAGCTTTTTGGATTTAGAGCTTGTTGTAGTTGCCTCTAATAAATGCTTTAAAAGCTTCCCATCTTATAGATGCTGATGTTTCCGATGTATTTGTCTCAAAATATAAATCAATTTGTTTGCCAAGATACGTGACAAAATCTGAGTCTTGCAGCCATTTTTATTGAAAACGCCATTTAGAAGGATCTCTCACCAGCCTTGAGTCTACATAAAGCAGTGAGTTTGGTGATGATCCGAAATAAGGATTCCATCATAAGTGCCGTCTTTGATTTTAGAAGCCACATTTGCTGATATCAAAAAGTAATCAATACGGGAATACGATTTCTAAGAAGCAGAATAGCAAGAATACTCTACAGCATCAGGCTTTAATTCTCTCCAGATGTCCTTTAAATCTTTCATAACACTAAGTAAGGCTTCCCTGCTTCTGGTGTGTGGTTCATCTATGCCCCCTGACCGATCCTTTGTTGGATCCAATACACAATTCAAATCCCCTGCTATGATGTAATTACCAGTAAATGTTGAAAGCGTATAAAACAGGTCCCTAAAAAACTTTGGATCATCATTAACTAAATTCAAGTTCTCTGTTAGTAGAGCACCCTGAACAATCAAGTATCTACCAGCCTTGTCCTTGATTACATTTGTTACCTGAAATGGTACTGATTTATGAATTAGCGTCATAGCACCCCTAGCCTGAGTAGAACATGTTGCTGAATACACACATCCCGCCTCCTCCTAATTCTAATATCATCCTTTGGCAGTAAATGTGTCTCCTGCAAAAAAACTATTTTAGATTGCAGACTTTTAACTCTATTACATTATCTGTTTCATTTTTTAAGTTTTTGCAGGCCTCTGCAATTCCAGGAAGTAAATGTAACCTCCACATCCTGCGACATGACTTTTGACTCAGATTAGGTTACCCACATGTACATAAAAAAAAGAAATACATTTAAAAAACATTAAGAAACATAACACGGATGTTCCAAACCACATCCAAACCTGTGAACCTTTACCCCCCCTCCTCATGTTGACACTTCCTCTTATGGCTGACAGTCACTGTACTCTTTCAGCACGTGCTTCAGCTCGACTATACTTCTATACCTAACCTTTGTTTTACCTTACTAACCGCCATGTAAACATAAGAAATCCCACCTAAAGTAGATCCACCATACATATCTAAGGGGCAGTGAGCTCAGGAGGAGCCAACAAATGTTATGTCGAAAAAATTCAAGATTATAAAAGTACCTAAATAAAATGAGAAGATGCGTTCATTCTTCAATTTTAAACTGAAGGCTCCACATACCCTTGTCATAAAACGACAGTCACCCGTTGTGTTAACCAACCATCAGAGCTTAACACAAATGCAGCTGAATAGCTAGTTATCAGAGCCAGATTGAACTTAAATCAGCAATCTCCATAAGAGCTGGCCTCTCTATTACTTATTGACTCAGCCTCATTTAAAGCTATTGGCTAGATACTGAGACTCATGTGTGGTAACAGACCTGAACATTATAGAAAACACTCGTGACCACTAGAACATACAAACAAAACATTTGGTCACCGTCAGACATCAGTTGCAAACTTCAAGTAGCTCGATATGTCCTGACATAGCCAAGATGCCCGACCGCATATACTTGAAGAAAAGAAGTCATGATACCTGCACATAGTTAGCACATGTTAGCCTTTTAGCCGGGCGCAGCCACAGGTTACGTTACTCAGCCTGTCCCTCCTCTCTTGTAATCTGCTTGATGAAGTTTTCCACAGCAGACGGGTTCTCAAAAGTGTGCGACTTGTCCTTGTAGGTTACCAGGAGCCGAGCCGGTAATAGCATGCCGTACCGAATCCCCAGGTTCCGTAGTTTCTGACGGACATTATTGAACGTCTTCTGCTGCTTGTGCACTCCTGCAGCCAAGTCTGGGTAAGATCTCACCTGCTGGTCTTTGTATAGGATCTGTTTTTTGCCCTGGCTGCCTTCGTTACAACCATCCTGTCCCTATAGTTTAGGAATTTCATGATACAAGTTCTTGGTGGGGCGTTTGCATCCCTCCTGGCTGATTCTGTGAGCTCTCTCAAGTATAAACTTTGAAGGTAGCGGGTCCAAATTCAACACGTCTGGTATCCAGTTTTCGAGGAAAGCACAAGCATCCCCTCCTTCGGCGTCCTCTGGCAGATTCACCAGTCTCAAGTTGGATAACCTGGACCTTGCCTCCAAGTCCTCAACTTTATCCTCTAGCTTGGTGTTTTTAGCCTCAAGCGTTTTCACTTTAGTTTGCAAGGAGTTCACGTCATCCTCGGTAGATGAGATTCTTACTTCAGCCTCTGCAATTCGATCTGAGCATTCACGTACCTCCTTTCTCACTCCCTCTATTGCTGTTAGAATGCCATCAAGTCTTGTGGAAAAGTCCGACTTTAGAGAACCAATGGCAGCCAGTATTTTCTCACCCGTCTCAACAGCGGCCATGGTCGGAGCTAGCAACACTTTCTTTAGCTTCCACATGTAGCTTGGATGCTCCGAAGTTTTCAAGCTTAGATTGAAGGGATTTAGTTCGTCCTTTAGTCGATTTCCCGGCTGCAGCCGACATTTCACTGTCTTTTCCGTAGAGTAGATACGATGGGTTGTCATAAAACGTGGGTAAAACAGGATTTAAGACAGAAATTGGCGGAGCACTGTTAGTTGCGTCTTTCTAGCGAGCCGCCATAACCGGAAGTCTCTTGCACTGTTTTATTTGTTCTATGTCCTATATATATATTCATGTTGCTCTGTTGGAGGAGCCTTACGTTTTTCATTGCCATATCTCCACTGTAGCTGCTGAGCACATGGTAATGAAGACTTGCTTCTTGAAAAATCTTGAATGATCAGCAGGAACACAATTTTACTGTCAGATCCAAGTCTTCCTGCATCTTCTCCGTCTGCATCATCTACAAGGACAGGTATTAAGATATAAGTAAACAGATCATGATCCCTGCAGAGAAACATGTTGAAGACCCTTCAGGTGCGTCAGATCTGGGATTAAACTCTGTATTTAATGACTGGAGCACACAGGAGAGCTGCAGTCTGACTTCATTAAATCATGAGATCCTGTATCTCCAATCTGATGGAAACATTTAATATTCTCTGTTCAGAACATGGGTCAGAGTTAATATGACCTGTGTTCAGGTGCTACACACACACACACACACACACACACACACACACACACACACACACACACACACACACACACACACACACACACACACACACACACACACACACACACACACACACACACACACACACACACACACCTGTCAGTCACCTGGTGCTCAGCAGAGACAGAACGCTGCTCTAAAACAGGTTTTATTGTCCGGTATTAGAGCATCTCCCTCTGTAATAAAGCTGTTCATGGGGTCAACGCCGTGCCGTGCACACACACCTGATCCTCTTCATGTAGACAGAGAACACCTGATCGTCTTCATGTAGACACAGAACACCTGAACCTCTTCATATAGACACAGAACACCTGATCCTCTTCATGTAGACACAGAACACCTGATCCTCTTCATGTAGACAGAGAACACCTGATCCTCTTCATGTAGACAGAGAACACCTGATCCTCTTCATATAGACACAGAACACCTGATCCTCTTCATATAGACACAGAACACCTGATCCTCTTCATATAGACAGAGAACACCTGATCCTCTTCATATAGACAGAGAACACCTGATCCTCTTCATATAGACACAGAACACCTGATCCTCTTCATATAGACACAGAACACCTGATCCTCTTCATATAGACACAGAACACCTGAACCTCTTCATGTAGACACAGAACACCTGATCCTCTTCATATAGACACAGAACACCTGATCCTCTTCATATAGACACAGAACACCTGATCCTCTTCATATAGACACAGAACACCTGATCCTCTTCATATAGACACAGAACACCTGAACCTCTTCAGAAAGACACAGAACTAACTTCCTGTGTTCAGAGGCTCTGCTGCTCGATGTAAATGAGTTTCAGCTGAGTGACGGCAACATGACACCTTTTCATAAAATCACTCAAATCAGCCGAACACGGACACGTCTGGAGACAGGAGAGCTTCAGAAGAACCTGACAGAACATCAGTCTGCACACACACACTCTAAATTATTATATGTGAGCGTGGCCTGAGTTTCTGCAGATAAACCAAACATGATGTATTCCTGCTGCACGACAGAAGCTTGTAAAGAACTAACCCTGACAGGGAGCTGCTAGAAACTCCACAAATATCCTGAAGTATCTCTGGAAAAACACAGGATTCACTGTTTCTACCTGCAGTTGAAATATATGTGTATTTATCAGTGTGTGCAGGTGTACACTCAGCAGAAGAAACACACACACACACACACACACACACACACACACACACACACACCTGTAATCTCCTCACAATGCAGCTTCCTGCTGTCTCTCATCCTCTTCCTCTGATCATCTGGCAGCAGATCACTTCCCTCTGACTCTTATACACACACACACAAACACACACACACACACACACACACACACACACACACAACAACATGAAACATGAAATAACTTGAAACCGCCCTCTGATCTTTTTCTCTGTCGACTGAGACCAAATATTTGATCCTGTTTATTGTGTGATCAATCAGCGGCGCACTGAGGCATGCTGGGAAGCTGGAGGTGTGTGTGTGTGTGTGTGTGTGTGTGTGTGTGTCTTCTGACAGTAGCCACCGGTAAACGCATCACTGAGAGAGGATGACAGCTTCACACCCACTCAACAAAGAGAAGCAATTAGAAACTCATCACCTGCAGGAAAGTGTGTGTGTGTGTCTCTGTGTGTGTGTGTGTGTGTGTGTGTGTGTATCTGCAGGTACGTGACTTCTTGTGGAGTTTTTTTCTGTCGTATCTACCAAAGAAAGATCCACTCTTTAGTCACGTTCACTAACTTTCCCTCTCACGTGTTATTTACAGGATGAGGTCATGCATGTTATTCCTGTGTTTAAACTGTTCCTGGTTTTTACCTGAAGTCTGGAGCACCTGTAGAGAGGAAATATCTACAGGTGAGGGATCTACTTTATAATATATTGCACAACAACCTGATTATAACTTACTTTTCGTCCACACGGCGGCGTGCGTTGAAGCTTCAACGCTTCTGCCCATTCACTTTGAATGGGGTGACGTCACGCTTCGCCGAACTGCATTGTGGGAGCGTCGCTGCACTTTGCTCGCGTTGCTCGCTTCAAAAGTTGAGCAATGTTCAACTTTTGAAGCTTCGACGGAAGCGTCAGCCAATCAAATCATATGCCAGTACAAGCTCTAGCCAATCAAACCACGTGCTTGTGTGTCCGGGGCGGGAGATTCATATGATTGATTGTTGGTTGAGCTTCAGACACGCCCACCGGTAAGCTTCAACGCACGCCGCCGTGTGCACCCTGTGTTACTGTGTGTTTCTCAGCATGTGCTCACTCTGCAGGGATTCAACTTTAGTAGAGCTTTATATGTAAATGTACTGGCTGTTACAGTGTGTGTGTGTGTGTTTGTGTGTGTGTGTGTGTGTGTGTGTGTGTGTGTGTGTGTGTGTGTGTGAACTGCCACCTGTGAGAGTTTGCCTCCATATGGGTTTGGTTGCAGCGGGATGGCGGGTGCAGGTTAACAAATGGAGCCGGAGATTAATTGGAAGCAGGAAGTGTGTGTGAGCCATCTGCTGTGACTACACACACACACACACACACACACACACACACACACACACACACACGCACACACACACACACACACACACTCACGCACACACACACACACTGTAATAGAGTGTGTTTCAGCCTGACAGACCGCACTGTGGGCAGCAGTCACTCTGAGCTGTGACTCAGTTATTATTATCATTTCACTCCAAAAAAAACACGTTTATAACGAGGGACCCTTCCTCACTGCCAGTATATCAGACCCCTCTATTTATACCCCCCAATTCTTTATCTGGGAGCACACTATATTAAAAGTACAGTTGTGCAAATCATATATCTTTAGAGACCTGGACATGGCAAATTAAATACAGAAAAGAATGTGTAAAATAAAAAATAAAAAGTACATAGGGGTTGTTTGAAATGACAAATATCTACACATGTATCTACTTAAACACACACACACACACACACACACACATATATTATATATATACATGTACACACACACACACACAACACACACCATATATATATACATGTACACAACACACACACACACACACACACCACACACATATATATATACATGTACACACACACACACACACACACACATAATATATATATACATGTACACACACACACACAACACACACACACACACACATATATATATACATGTACACACACACAAACACACACACACACACATATATATATATATACATGTACACACACACACACACACACACACACACACACACACACATATATATATATATATACATGTACACACACACACACACA
>CM062285.1:867463-872463 GCA_031216635.1 Dissostichus eleginoides
GTGTCTTACGAAGGTGTGTGTGGAGTGGAGTGTGTGTGATACGAAGGTGTGTGTGGAGTGGAGTGTGTGCCTGAGGATCTCTGGAGACAGTCCTCCTGAAACCAAAGAGACGAGGCTGCAGCAGCTGATTTCATAAACCTTTACCAGACGAGCAACACTCGGAGATCGCAGAAAAACACGAGAATATTTAGTGATGATAATTACTTCACTTGCATAGTTTGTGCAAACAATTAAACCAAAGTAAAGCGTTGTAAATAATATTTATAACTAATAGTTTCAATAGAAATGTTTACTTTTAAGGGTTAGATAGACGTTATATTTCAATGTACGCATTAACATGTCCGGCACAAACTTCGTCTCTTGGGCAGCAAGACTCAACGCTATGCAGTTATTGGCACGTCTGCTAATATAACTAGTAAATAATAATACCAGTATAATATATAGTATCTATAGTGTATATACTATAGATACTATATAGTGTATATACTATAGATACTATATAGTATATATACTATAGATACTATATAGTGTATGTACTATAGATACTATATAGTATCTATAGTATATACACTATAGATACTATATAGTGTATATACTATATAGTATCTATAGTGTATGTACTATAGATACTATATAGTATATACACTATATAGTATCTATAGTGTATGTACTATAGATACTATACTATATAGTGTATATACTATAGATACTATAGATACTATATAGTGTATATACTATAGATACTATAGATACTATATAGTGTATATACTATAGATACTATATATATATTATTCCTTCTCCTGTCACAGTGTCAGATCTCAAGGTCCCGGGCGTTCTCAGGTGAAGACAGACCGTGTGACCCTTCCTCTGTTTGATGGAGGGGGTTTCTCTTCCTGTGTGTAATATGTTTAAATGAGAGGGGGGTGTCTTCCTGTCTGTGGTGTTTGAATTAGAGGGGGGGGTCTTGCTGTCTGTCATGTGTTTAAATTAGAGGAGGGGTCTTTAGAGGGGGGGTCTTGATGTCCCTCAGAGGACAGATTCATCCTGATGGCTCTGTCCTCTTCATCTTTTATTGAAGCATCATCTGAGCCGGGTAAACACATTACAGTCTACATTATTAATCTCCAATCTCTGGGTTTGTTCTCTGCAAACACACACACACACACACACACACACACACACACACACACACACACACACACACACAAACACACACACTGCTACAGTAACAGTTTAAGGTGTGTTCAGGGAGCGTCGTCCTTTATTTCTCTCAATTTGACCGTGTTAATCTCCACAAAAACAAAAAGCCTCACCAGTGATCAGCACACACCAATCTGTGTGTGTGTGTGTGTGTGTGTGTGTCTGTGTCTGTGTGTGTGTGTGTGTTCCTCAGATAGAAGCTGCAGAACTGTCTTAACGTTATACAGAAGAAACGTTCCATTCAGGAAGCTGTTAGCAGAGAGAAAGTTCACTTTGACTCAGATTGCATGAGCTGGATATCAGATAATTAGAGGTGTGTATCATCCGAATAAAGACCATTAGACCTCAGAAGAAAAGCACGAAGACTCGTAGTAGTAAAGGCTAAAAGAAGATATGATATAGTCGTATTGTTAAAAATATATAAGCAGAAACTGAACGGTCACTTGAGTCTCATTGCCATACAGACTCCAATGTTATAACTTTTCAAATATGTGTTTAAAGGCTTGTCTGATGTGTGTAAAACCCTCTATCCACACGCTGTGTTTGAGCTTTTATGAACACGCTAATGTTGCTGTTAACTACACAAGGGATGATTCTCTCTGCCATAAAGCACCTTATATAAACACCACAGTGTCTTCTTCCTAATGTTGAGATATCTTTAGTGTTTCTGCACCCTGGATTGTTTTAAGGACGATATAACGCCGTCACATTTTAATAATTTGCTTCAAAGGATCCACAGGAAACTGAAGGATACTCCAAGACGTCCTTCATCAAATCTAAGGCTGCTAAAGATTTGAGGAGTTTGTGTGTGTGTGTGTGTGTGTGTGTGTGTGTGTGTGTGTGTGTGTGTGTGCATTAGCGTGGGCAGACAGCTTTCCGATACGCAGCCCCGACATGTAGCCACACAGCAGGGGGTGGTTAACAGAGCGGACACACACACACACACACACACACACACACACACACACACACACACACACACACACACGCACACACTTTAGCCATTGGTTTGCTAAAGCTGCCCAATTTACTGTTTTTTGTGACAGTTTATTAACGGGGACTGTAAACTAAACTAATCCTCAGGTGAAGTCAGCGCAGGTTTGAGTTGAATATATAAAAAAGTCTGAGACTACTGACTGGCTTCTTTTTCGTGTCCTCAGAAGTAAATGTTCAGCCCTTATTAAAAAAGCTAGAGCTGATTACTCTCTGAGCTTAACCACTGATTGTTTTAATGACCATTCCAAGTTCTGGAAAACAATGAAATCGCTTCAGAACAAGAAGGTTTCTAGTTTCCCACAAAGACTGAAGGTCTTTCATTTCAGATTCAGATGGTATGTCTAATGCCTTTAATGCTCACTTCAGAAAGGCTGGTCACATTGTTGATGAGCAAAGTCATGACTCTCTGCTTGGTCGGACTCACAGCCACAGGCAGGAGATGATCTCTGAAGTCTTACACGGGCTGCACTCAATTGATCCTAAAAAGTCTGCCGGGCCTGACGGCCTCGACCCGTTCTTTTTAGCAGCTCAGATTATAGCTCAACCAGTTACTGATATTTATAAAACGGACAAGTCAAATCAAGCAATCTGATTGGTTCTTAGCCGTGATATAATGAGCGTATATCACGGGTAGAATTGTAGTTACTTTTCACAACAAGTCAGTATCCCTCCGCGTCTGAGAAAAGCTACAGCCGTTACAGCTGTTACATTGCGTCCGTTAGGAAACTAACTAACTCACAAAGATCAAGATAGTTAGTTAGTGGCCACAGGTGGGAAAGCTCTCTCCAGAGCTGCTGGAAGCCGAATCTCGGGGACCGGAGAAAGTGGAGCAATATTCTCGCCACGCCGAGCAACAGCCTAGAACAACCTCAACCTATACAAGTGACCTCGTGAGCCATGCTACTGATGCTGGACAGGTTTTCAGAGGCTGCTCAATAAACGGCAACACACACATGAATGTAAATAAATAGCCAAATAATGGATCAACGCTCTCTGTCTAATATGTTCGCTAGCTGTTAGTGTTGTTGCCTAGCAACCACCTCGCACTATGTTTCGTGCAGAAGGCAACGGAGGGACTATTTTATTTTGAACATCATTATTTACTAATGCATTTTTCTTTCATATTGCCACACTTGGTAACCGTTTTATAAAAGCAATAGCTCACTTCAGGCCGTGAGATATGCTCAGTATATCACAGCTAGGGGGCGTGGCCGAACCACTCTCAGGAAACCTCTTGAAAGCTGGTGATCCCACGGAGTTGAATAACTATCGTCCTTTCTCAAATCTCTCTGTGTTATCAAAGATTCTTGAGTCCCTAGTTTCTGCTCAGCTAAAGCTCTTTTTAAATTCATACAACATCCCTAATCCTATGCAATCTGGGTTCAGATCAAAGCTCAGTACTGGGACTGCTCTTTTCAGACTTAAATGTTGCTTTTCAACTTCTTCCCGTAAAAGGTTGGTCTCTGGCTTCTTCCTGTCCCAGCTGGACTACGGTGACACCATCTATAGATTTGCCTGTCCCACTGTTTTGGCCAAACTTGACCCACTCTACCATGCTGCACTGCGTTATATATCAAATGCACCCTATAGGACTCATCATTGCACACTGTATAGCCTGACTGGATGGTCCTCACTTACTATGCGTAGGATGCAGCATTGGTTTTTATTAATGTATAAAGCCATTTCAGGTCAGCTTCCACTGTACATATGTGAGAGATTTGCCCCAGTTTGTGACTCTTACAACCTCAGACCCAGTGCCTGGATACGGTTCCAGGTTCCTGGATACGGTTCCAGGTTCCTGCCGTGCGGACTGAGGCTGGACAAAGGAATCTTTTTCATTATGGTCCTTGGTCTTGGAATGACCTTCAATCACGCCTCAAACTGACGGCACTTGTCCCTATAGCATGTTTTCTGAGGTCCTTACCACCAGCTGCTCTTGCAGTAATAAGTAGTGCACCTTTCTTACTGTCCTAATGTGCTCAATGTAGGGACTGCTTTTCGTCTTTTGTTTACTTAGTTGTGTTCTCTGTATTTGATATGTCTGTGTTCTGTGTAAGAACGTGTAACGTTGCTGCCTTCTTGGCCAGGTCAGCATTGTAAATGAGATTTTGTCTCAATGTTTTCACCTGGTTAAATAAAGGTTGAATAAAAATAAAAATATGTTTGATTCTCTGAGGAAATTAGTGTTATCTTGTCCATTAAAACAGAGAGAGACTCTGAAGATGTGCAGCATGAAGAGAGATAAACAAAGGTCTCTGGGTAATGAATGGCTGCGACTCCGTGCTGATTGGACGTGTAAATCTTCACAAAGGTCACGTCTTACCTGTTTAGTCCGTGGCCTTTAGAGCCTGTAGTCCATCACGGTTACATCAGCTGCTGTGATTAGAGACAGATCACTGAGGAAATGTCATTAGAGAGAGAGAAACATGCAAACAACACCAGTGCCTGTGGAGATAAAGAAAGGTTTTGAGGTGGGAAGAAGTGGAGTTCAAATACTTCATACTTTTTCTGGTATCAGTACTTTACTCCACTACTTATTTTTCTGAAGACTTTTTACTTTGACTTCTTACATTTTGAACCCAAATACCTGTACTTTCTACTTCTTCCTTGTTGAACCCAAATACCTGTACTTTCTACTTCTTACATTTCTAACCCAAATACCTGTACTTTCTACTTCTTACACTTTGAACCCAAATACCTGTACTTTCTACTTCTTACATGTTGAACCCAAATACCTGTACTTTCTACTTCTTACATTTTGAACCCAAATACCTGTACTTTCTACTTCTTACATGTTGAACCCA
>CM062285.1:874963-878538 GCA_031216635.1 Dissostichus eleginoides
TGCTGATTTCTCTTCAACACCAACAGGAATCTCCCTCTCAGTAACAACACTGGCAGACTTCTTCAAATCTGTCTCTGATACTGAACAGGATGGATTGAGTTGGATTTATCTTTGGAGGCAAAGAGAAGTTAAAGTTCAGTACTGGGTCTAGGGTCTGGAAGTTAGTTTAACTTGCAAAACCTCATTGTTAGCAGTTCCCAGTAATAATTCCCTGATCGAGTAGATCCCCCTCACAGAAACAAAGATGGCCGACTTTATTCTCTGATATCGTATTTCAGGACGTCACATTGGACCCTCTTCTCCTCTTCAGTCTGAAACGTTTTGCTCATGATGTGCCGTCACCATGAATACATGCTATGAATCCTCACCTGCAGCAGCTTCAGATCTCAGGTTGACAGAAGCTTTATTTATTATTATTATTTATCGTGGAGAGCAGAGGTTCAGAGGCTGCTGCATCCTGCTGCAGATGGTCGATACTGTGTGTGTGTGTGTGTGTGTGTGTGTGTGTGTGTGTGTGTGTGTGTGTGGCTGATTGATCACATCAATTGTAACCGCACTAAATTGTAAACGGTAGAATTGATCATGAATACATTGTCTGTCATTTAGTGAGCCACATTATGTTCGGATCACACGGACGCATACACCGCCTCCAACACACACACACACACACACACACACACACACACACACACACACACAGCGCAATGTGTGTCTGGAGAGGAAAATCAAACTGATTTAGGACTGACGCGTACTCAGTGTTTTGTAAAGGATTATTGGATGTGATTCTGTGGTTCAAAAGATAATTCATGCACGCATTAACACATAAAGACGTCTTTATTTAAAATGTAACACAGCTTTCTGGTGTTGAAGACTGTGAAGTGTGAGCAGCAGATGAACTCTGTGTCACTATGAATATGGCAGCTGTTGTACTTTGATGGATGGAATAAAAGGCGTGTGATTGTGTTAGTGTATTACTCCTCTCTCTGCTTTCTGGGGGATATAACTGCAGCTGCCTTATGATGAAGGACCAGCGAACGGAGGTTCAGATTATACAGATTATCAGAGCATTTACACAGGTCTCAGTGGTAAATGTTGTACAGTTTAAAGCTAGTCTATACGATGCTGTTAAGCAAGGCAACATGCAAATACTAGAAACATCAAATGACTTTTATGCAAACATGAACTTCGGTATCTGTTTGCATAATTCTCTTTCCTCCTGGATTAGGGTTAGTTTGCTGTGATTACGTTTGTTTTAAACGGGAAAAATGTACACATTGTACTAGAGGAAGATATCATATTAAGCCTCTCTAACCTGCTTCCTCCCTGATGTAGAAACAGAAACAGTAGAAGAGAGATGGAGGTTGTTAGTAACTGCGTTGCTGCTGCTGAAATGTCTTCTCGTTGTTCATGTCTTCTGAATAATTTAGCAGCCGTTGGCAGACATATTGGTTCATATGTCAGATGATGTTGCTCTCTCCTGATTGGTTCATATCTCAGATGATGTTATTTATCCGGGCCCCGAGGCCTCGTCTTCCTGATGAAGAGCAGGAATCACCTGCTGATGTTCATGTTCCTGCTGAATGGATGCTTTACATTTAGATTCCCCTGCAGGCGCACTTACCTCCTGATGTTAAACAAGGACTGAGGGAGGAGACATGTACAGGAGAGGAGAGAGGAAAGGAGACGAAACAAGTACAGGAGAGGAGAGAGGAGAGGAAACGGGAGAGGAGAGGAAACAAGTACAGGAGAGGAGAGAGGAAACAGGAGAGGAAACAGGAGAGGAGAGGAAACTTTGGGTTTCTTCCCGTGTCTCTGCGAGGAGGGAAGTGATGGTGAAACACCTCACTCTGTTATCAAAGAACCAAGGTTACGTTAAGTAACCCAAAGCTCTTTTGTTTCACTTTGGGAGATATAGTCAAAGTCAAAGTCAGCTTTATTGTCAAAATGTCTACATGTTATACATACAGAAATCTCGAGATACCGTTTCCCGCAGTCCCCCAGTGTGACATATATACATAAAACAAAAAAGGGCCTAGATAAACGGGGTATACAACTAAGTAATAGTATTAATAAGTGCTGGTTAATAATATATTTAATAATTATTTAATTGATATAGACCATTCCGGATTGCATAAACGTTCCAGAATCCTATAATATAGTTGAACCAGGCAGTGATTACCACAGGAACCTGGTGCTCTGCCTCGAGCACTGCTTGTGCCAAGGACGGTCCAGAGACATCCAGTCTATAAGATCGTACAAAAGTGTGGGGCGAGGCCCAGCTCGCCGCCGCGCAAATATCCTGCACCGAAAGTCCCTTAAACAAGGCCCATGAAGTAGCCATACTCCTGCTGGGATGAGCTCTCAAACCCTGGGAAGGCCTTTGCAGCTATAAGCCAGAGAAAGAGATGGCCTCCACAATCCAGTGGGACAGTCTCTGGCGGGACAGGTTTCACCCAAGGCTTGGACGGCCATCGTGGAGCCACCAAGATTACGAGAATATTCTGATGCCGCTGTCTCTTAACGGAGAAACAGCTGCCTCCACACACTTGCTGAATACCCTCGGGGCTAATGAAAGCCTGAACGGGAGAGGAGAGGAAGCAAGGAGAAGAAAACAGGAAACACGTAAGGAGAGGAAACAGGAAACAGGTACAGTACAGGAGAGGAAACATGAAACAGGAGAGGAGAGAGGAAACACTTACAGGAGAGGAAACAGGAAACAGCAGAGGAGAGGAAACATATAACATTACAGTAGATATCGTTTCCTCTGACCTCTCGATCTGCTAGAGTCTGTTAACTCATTAAAAACACTGAATGTATAATTAATGCTCTATTATGCAAATGTTATTACATTTTCATATCCTTTTCTGAGCAGAATTAAATACATCATATTGAAAGTTAAATTATTTACAAGCTCGGAGAGAGAGAGGCAGCAGGGGGCGTGTGTGTGTGTGTGTGTGTGTGTGTGTGTGTGTGTGTGTGTGTGTGTGTGTGTGTGAGGGTCAGATCTAAATCTCAAATTGTTTCAGAGCAGCGTGGCATCGATGTGTTTCAGCAGAGACGCTCAGACACGAATCATAACGAGGGTTTTGTGCATTTCCTAAATGTATGGAGAATTACATTTCACAGTGTGTGTGTGTGTGTGTGTGTGTGTGTGTGTGTGTGTGTGTGTGTGTGTGTGTGAGACGGGTCCATGTTGTTAATTTATCCGGCTGTGTTCACACTGATTGGGTCACGATGTGTGTGTGAGGCCGTCGGCAGGAACAGATAATAGGTTCCTGAATCCTGCAGAGTGCATCTACTCTGACATTTAATAAGCAACATGTGTGTGTATGATTAATAACATGTGTGTGTATGATTAGTACATGTGTGTGTATGATTATTCCTGTCTATAGGATGACTCGTTAGATATCGTTAGATATACACCTCATCAACATTTTAAGGTGATAAAAATCACTGAATCGAGGTTTTGCGTTTGGGACTAAGGCCCCTAAAAGTTGAGGTTCCCCTACCTGAGGTACATCAAATCAATCAGAGAAGAGAACTGTATCTCATTCGACTTAATGACATATTTGGGT